>CAIGRP010017349.1:0-33613 GCA_903798385.1 Fraxinus cuspidata
GATCAACGGTATATATTATCAATTTTCTTGTCATGAACGATGATGAAGTTTCTTCTCTTACCAAATTAAACACGCTTGATATTGCTTTGGTGATAATTCATGTGTTATGTACAACCTCTATTTTCTTCATTACTGCTAAATGGGAGCGAGTTTGTTTTCGAATACTTGAAATTTAAAAGCAGTACCCAAGCAAAGAGGTTGAGGAGCTCACTTGCACGACCTGCCATGTGTAGAAATTCCCATTATTTTGTTTTCTATGTTCATATTTGTCTCAAGCTCAAGAGAGGTACAAGAGCATGTTTGATGTAGATTTTTTGAGAATAAATAAGTCGAAATGTACGGTTAGAAAGCAGGGAAAAATGGATCTCACGTATAAAATTATTTTATTTGGAGAATGTATGGTTAAGAATGAGTTTGAGGGAAGAAAAATAAGTATTTAAAGAAGTTCTATATTATTACTATTATGTTATTCTTTTAAATTTCTTGTGAATTATTATTATTATTTTTTAATTCATTCTAATGGATCTAAGACTTTTAAATTTTGGTCCATATTTAACAATTAACATTAAGGGTTTGATCGATTGAGCAATATGGGGTGTTGTGTTTTGTTTGTGGTGCCTTAGCAGAGGAATTCAATACATTTCTATCAACTATGTTAGATACAGGAGAAAAGTTTTTTTCATTTTCTTTTTCTGTGTTATTGCAGTGTATCAAATTTTGTCAATCTACAATTTAGCTGTCCTTAAAATTTGAAAGCTTGTATACTTTTAGATGGCAAAACTGTAGCTAAAATGCGTGCACTGCTCTGGTGAATCATTTTGATTTGCTCATTGTATGGTGAAAGAAGAAATTTTTGTAGTAAAGTAGTTACCACAAATTCCCAAACATTTATAGAGAGTACAATAGATTATAGTTTGAAGTGATTTTCACCAGTCTTCTGTACAAAAAAAAGTAAATGTTATCAATTATTTTCACTTCACAATTTGTACATAAATATTTATTGGATGCTCTGTAGAAGTTTTGATTGCCTTTCTATGTTGAATTTTTTCTTACTAAACCGAAAGGTTCCTCAAGGCTCCTCCTCGACTCCATCCGCATTTCGCACTCAAGGAGTAAAGCAAAAGGAGAGAAACAGACGAGAAAAGAATAACATAGCTCGCCGGCAAGTCCAGGCACACTCACAGTTCTTGAAGCAGGAACGGAGAAGGCAGGTCAAGTCGAGTCCTTTCGGGGTTTAGGATCAGCTGGTTGAACCCAGTTGCAGCAATAATTGCAACCAGATAAACTCGTGTTAATTCATCAAAAAGAACGCCAGCTCTCTAATAATGCATTACTCGGAGGGGACAACTATGGTCTTGCCCAGAACAAAGGTGATAAGCGTAAGTTGAATGAAGAATATTGTGTTGATCATTCCTCGATCAACTGTGTACCCGAAAATTGTAATCCCTCCTGGATTTGACTGCAAATACATCACTGCATAGACAGTGTAAAACTGACTAAACATTAATAAAATGTATGTGGAAAATGAGAACAGCAAAAGAGAATGCAAAGCCGAAAAAGCAAGGTAAAATTCAAGTTTTAATGGACTACAACAGCATAGATATTGAAGAATAGATTTGTATCATGGTTTATTCATATGCGAAAATTTAATCTGCCAGAAAACTAACACAGTAAGAGAATAGAAAGAGAAATGTTAATAGAATCGAACCTGTCCCTCTCAGTCATGACTCTATTATTGGTAAGGTTTGCTTTCTCTATTTTTTGGCGTTATTCAAGATCTTGTTCCCAAAACTCTTTCCAAAATGAGGCAAAGGAATACGTCTTCTATTTTCTAACAATGACATGTAGGTTAATCTTATAGAAGAAGAAAATATTTTGGCAAAGGAATACATCTTTTATTTTCTAACAATGAAATGTAGGTAATCTTAAAGAAGAAGAAAGCATTTTCTTTTCAAAATGGAAAGCTCTATCAATTCCTCACTTAAATTCACCTCAAAGATGAGGAAATCTCAGTGCGTCTTAGGTGAGTGATTATAATAATATGTGGGTCCTATGGAATTTTTGAATAATAAGTGGGTAGCAGCTGTCAGTACTACAAAGTGCGTGGATAAATTTGATTTAAAAAACCTCTTCCCAAACATGCTCTTATTCAACATAAAAAATATGCACGTTGGACACCATAAATGTTTATGACTCTACGAGTTTATACCTCGTAGAATATGCAAAATACAATTTGACACGAACATGGTAAACTTTCCTTCCCTTTTTCAAATCTTTATCCCTTGTAACAATGTCTAGTATATCGTGGAGTCGAAATAATATAGCAGAAAATTTCAGGGAATTTGTAATGAGCTATGATGAGAACTGCTGCACATTAAACTTACAACAAACTGTCAATATTAAAAACGAGAAATGCAGTATATGATTTATATCGATCTCACTAGTGATAGGGAAGTGTTAAGAGCAGATTCTCAGATTAATGCAGCTTTTAGAGAACAAAAAAGACAAGCCGAGTCAAACATGGTAACATAAAGTGTTAAAAGGAAATAGTTAAGCCAATTATGGGAATAATATTCTTGTTTTTCATGCCAGGCCTAAATGTTAGTCATCAAGATCAGCAAGGAGAAATCATTCGACTTTTCATGTTTGGCGTATCATAGAGCTCTTTTCACCAAAATTGCATTGTCGAATTGAGCATGTTTGGCTAAGCTTAAAAAGGTTACTTATAAGTTTATAATTCATCAAAAATGGAAAAAAGTGAGTCACTTATAGCATGGGGGAAAGAGTTACTTCCAAATAACTAACTTACATAGAAGAAGTAACTTAATCAGACATATGCGGAAACAAATATTTAAGCTTAGCATCTTATTCTGTATAAAACAGCAGTAGTTAGCTTGCATACCTAGAGCTAGTCTCTTGTGGTATGAGGACATATGAGACGCCAATTGTGTATTTGTTGGCCCATAAATGAAATCCAGTGAATCCAAATCACTTTCCGAGTAGTTCATATAGTACGAGCCTAAGTTATTAGCAGCATCCAGATTTCCCATGCTATTCGAAGTTCTCAACTGAGATGAATCAGCAGCACTGCAAGTCATCAAAGCATGCCATCTACTTGCAAGTGATCCTACAGCTTGGGCTCTGTGGGATATTTTTGCAGCAGCATTCAAGCAAAGAATTATTCCTACTACTTGTACAATTGAGGAGACCTAAAATCGTGAAATGGATCCAAAAAAATTGAGAGAATTAACAGGGTTATAGAACCTAAATGCAAGTTTCCTACACCATAGAGCATGTTTGACCGAATCTAGAAAAAAGTTTTACTGAAAAGTAACTTTTAAGCTTAGCCAAATACTAAGCTTGTACAATTGCAAAAGAAAATGTAGAAGTAAATTTTAGTTCAAACTTTACTTTTGTAAAAGCATAACTTTACTTACTTTTTTAAAAAAAGTACTACTTATTATAAGATTACCCGAACAGGCTTTTGTAATGACAAAACACTCTACAAAATTTGGAACTAAGAAACTAAAAGTCACTAAAAGATGTTTGGGAGAGAAGAAAAGTACAATGAAGGTTAGATCTTACCGCAAAATCACCACCATTTACGAAAGTAATCATCCCATTATATCCTGTGGTTTGAAATAAGGACACAAACTGGCTTACAGTGACGATAAGAAACAGTAGAAGAAGATATATTCTAAATCGGTGGCTTATTTTGGAGAGATAGAAGCGTAAACGAGCATGCTCTTGTATTAATAACAAACAATCAGATTCTCTTTCCAAAAGCTTCCCGTATTCCTCGAAATGTATTATTTGCAAGTTACAGACCATATGGAACAAAATACATGCTGAAAGAAAGATTGTCGTCACATAAGTCCACGAAAAGATAAGAGCGAACAAGATAGAAACAGAGTGCCACCATGACTCGTGACGAACGTATAAAATGCGGATGATTTCACGCAGAGTCTTCAGAATGAAACAAGGCAATACCCAAAACACTAGCAAACGCATAGAATCCTGCAAAAATAAAATACCTGTCAAGATTTTTTTCGTCCCAGTGAAGTTGATGCCTGAAATCTAAGGAAATCACAAATTTTCAGATACTGTTAGAAAAATTGCAGCATCATATGAATCAATCACTTAGTCCGTCGCATCTGTCTTTGGCTTTCAAATTTTAATCAATCAATTTGGAGATATTAAAACAAAAAAGAAAAGAATTGAGCTTCACATGCTGCATAAAGCTGAAAATAAGCCATAAAATATAAAATTCCTACTAATCAGAATTCAGAGAAATCAAAAAGCAGTTCAGAGTTCAGAGAGTAATCAATATGTAAATTTTCTTAGCATATACTACTTAGGCAAACAAACCCTGAACTCAAAATAGTTAACCACATGCACGCTAGCACAAGTTCATAAGATCACAATGATCAAACACATGGAGCCGTAGGACGAAACGCATAGAGCTTGTTTCATAACGTAGATTGGACAGTATAATGGAAGAAAAAGAAGTTGAAATCCTATATATTGTATAGTACAGTTGCTAATGTCTCATACCAAACATGCCAATATTCACAATGATCACACACAAAAGCATAGCATAGAGCAAATCACAGTTAATTGAAGCAGAACTCACTGAAATCTTCTGAATATAATGGTCACTGAATCTCTCCACATGGCCACTATATCGATCAACAAACAGAAATTTCCTAATACCATACTTTCTTAAATTGTGTGAAAGGCAAATCAGAGATGCAGCTGCTAAACAAGCCTGAGAAATCACTATATCAATTTCAAAAGTCTTGATCTGACCCTTCTCACAGCCTGGGCAATTGGAAAGCTCAAGAATCACAACAGGGAGGGAAATTCCAATCAGCAATAAAAAACCCCAAGAAAGCACAAAACTCGACACTGAGGTCTGATTAAAGCCTAAAAACGTGAGAAATGAATCTAACTTTACAAGGGTTTTATCTAAACGGGTTTCATCATCATTTTCTTGATTTTCTTGGCCATTTGAATCCTGGGTTTCGCCTGAATTTTCGAGAAGAGGTGTCTTGTCTCGTGGGCTCCTTGAATCATCTACTTGTATTTCTACACGATACTCAGTCATTAATTGAAAAAAAAGCTAATCTCTATCAATTAAAAATCTTTGATTTGCCACCAAAAATGAGGAAACCCAGCTAAAAAACACTGATATGATATCTTGAAAAGAAAGGGAAACCGGAAATGTTAGTCAAATGGTCATCTGCAGAAGTAAGTCAATATATTATATGGGCGCTCAACAAATTACTTAAAAATCGAAAACCTTGAAGGATACTAGAAGACTCTTAAATTAGACGTCACATATAGTTGGGTTTAGACACGGGTTGTTCCTTGGTTTTCATGAAAAGGTGTACCTTCCAAATCGACCTTAAAGCAAAGAGAAATGCTATGTAGTTTCGCTGTAAATATAATTTCAGTCTAAATGATACTAGATAATAAATAAAATGAAATATAAAATTACATGATATCACTCAATGTCACATTAACGTTCATAGTAGAGATGGCAACGGGGCGGGTTCGGGGGCGAGCACCCCCTCTAAGGCGAAGCGGGGGCCTGCCCCGTTTCCTCCCCCATTTTTTATAAATACAAATTTTAAATTTTAAAATTCAAAGCAAATAATGTCCAAACTAACTATATCAATATTCAAAGCAAGCACTCGAAATAAACAATGTCCAAAATAAATTTTTTTTTTTCTTCACGGGGCGGGACATCTCCGCCCCGCCAATCCGTTCGGGGTGGATTTTTTTGCCCCCGAATGGGCGGGGCGGGGTAGACTGGGGTTGTATCCTCGTTGGGGTAACATTACTCTAAAACCAACAAACAAACATTTCATTGTCTAGTTGTCTACTAGCGCAGCAAAAGTTTGATGTCATGCGCACACGAGATTTTCCCTCTATTTTATTTTTTTAAGATGACACTACAAAAAGGGTACTGTTCTTTTGCAATGCTGATTCTAAGTACAACAAATCTTTGCAGTATTATCGTGGATAAAAAAAAAAGAGGCAAAAAATGGAATAGATGGTAAGATCAGCAAATTCCTTATATGGAGTGACTCTATATAAGTTATTAAGCAATTATTATTGGATGGAAATTAGTAAAAGGTTCAACCGTAGAAAGTATTCGATAAGTTAGCACGTGTTTTAGGTTAAATGATGCTATGAAAAGTCAATGCAAGCTAGTTTTAAAACCGATTTGTAAGAGAATGTTGAATATGCTCATCAATAAGCAAGACTTTGAAGAATGCAATATGACTATAAGATAATTGATTAGTGTAATTTTTATACTCATCTCGACTTCTAAGTGAGGTTTTTTGGCTAAGATTTTGAGTGTGTTGGAGTCTATAATTATTGATTATTTATGTTCGTGATGGCAAGCCGAAATCTTAGAACTCAAGTCACGTTGATCAAATCTGCAAGAAAATGGAAATAAGTTAGAGGTTTTGAAGTGAAGATCAAAAGCTGAGCATTGGAGGACGAGACAGAAGAAGAAATCAAGAACAAGATGTCTTGAAGGAATAAAGAAGATAGGAAGTGAAACGCCCTGAGGTTAAAGACGAAAAAAGAAAGTCATACTGCGAAACATGGAGAAGAATTAAATTGCAAAGATAGATGTGGAGGTTTCTTCGAGGCATTGTAATTTCTTCGAGGCATTGTATACCAGATAAAAGTTTATCGAGTTAGGATCGTAACGCATTTTATGGATCTTGATTTGACGCTTCCTACCCACCGTTGTCTATCGCGGCCAATTTCCACAGTCGAGTGATTTCAAAGTCGTTCTTTCCCATTAGCCTTGGGAAACACTAATTACATCTTCCAGTATAATGCACAAACTTGATGCGTACAATATATTTCATGAAGGAATCAGATGAAAAAGTTGGATGCTTAGAATGAGTACATGTGATCACAGAATTCGGATCGAAAAAAACTGTCAGATTGAGATGCTGTTGGGAATGCCCCGACCAGTTACACCAGGAGCAGACGAGGGTAAAAGCAATTCATATGGAGGAACACCAGCACCACTTCTGTTTGTCAGATGTATATCCTTATTTCTTTGATGAATAGTACGTTCGATCTCATCTAACTTGGCCGAGAAACTTTCAAAGAGTTGATGAACTTTTGGATTACTAAACGAAAATCTCTGAATATGGTGCAGCTCATTCAAGTACTCTTCATCAGGAGAATGTGTTGACAGTGTGTCTTGGACTGCCATAACTTTAGTTACTTGGAGTTGTGTAGGTAGAGAGCTCAAAAAAGTACACTCTGGGCTAAGAAGGAAATTTATGTAGTCGGGCTCGCCTTCTTGAGGTATTAGTTTACGCATGAGGGTGGGTCGGTTTGGTGGATACCCTCCGAATGGATATTGTCCAAAGTTTATAGCTGCGTGTTGGCCAGAAGCAATCCAAATCATTGTTGTGAGTATACCAGATAAGTCTGCTTTAGTAGCGAGGTTAGGCCACCACGGCTCGTTTCTTTTGTCACAGTGTCCCGAGTTCTTGATCTCATTCCACCAGGCTTGGAGCTCGACGTCAGTTGTGATGGAATTAGGCCCAGAGTAGTAGTAACCAACATAAGATTCAACCAAATCTTCTATGGCAGACCATATGAGAAGTCCGTCTGCTGCATATGGATAGTCTTTGATTACGAGTTTCACACCATTGGCCGCTGATGGATCCTCGACGGCTATGCCCCTGAAATTATCATTGCAGCTAATATAAATGAAAGAACAATCACATGACGTGAAACGTGATGTGAATTCGCTGTAGGAAGAAGCAGTTTCGAACACAGACAGCGACTGAGAGTTTTGAAACACAGCCTAGAAATGAGAATTAGTGATTGTAATTGGTAATTTGTGATTTCAATATTTTTATGGTAATTTTTAGATTTCTCTTGCATTAAATTTTTTTTTATGGTAACTTTTAATTCACCCTCTTGCACTAGGATCTTGGTTGCAATGTATTTATAAGGCACTAGGGTAGAGGGGCTTATTGAATAAATTGTTGACCCAGTTTCTGTCTGAATCTCAATATTCAATGTGAAGCAACGAGTTCAAATTCTTGGTCTAGTGTAAATTTCTAGGTTTTTATACCTATTCTCTAGCATTCATGAGCGAAACAGCACGTGCTAGAAAGTTGTTTGTAAATTTCATTCTCACATTTTCTCAAATGGAGGCATGACTGATGAGCATGAGAAATTTTACCTTCGAACTAAATCTGCAGGCAATGCTTCCATATCAAAACGCCACATGCTCTTATAGGCTGCAGAGCTTATCTCCATGGCATATTTTCCTGGGACGAAACAAGCCTCGATAACTCCGCCTGCATTTATTAAACTTTGCCTTGCAAGGGCATTGATTTCCATGGTGTAGCGCATATGAGGATGGAGCAGCTTATAAACTGGATGCAGTGAGCTAAGCTGCCTATGTGTAGCGATTATATAAGGTTCCATACAGGCATGCGTCCTCAACCTGAAAAATGGTACTAGATATTAGACAGGTATGTACATTCCAAATCAAAGATTCTCCAATAAAAGATTACATCATTGATCAAAAATCGAGCCAACGTTCCAAAAGTTGAAACCAGGACGAGCATTTCTGTCATACCAGTGGTTCACGAGTTGATGGATGCCTGCATCATTGGAGCAAACATGTGCTTTGGCTAGTTTCCAAATCCAATGAGTCGTTGCATCATGTCCATGAGTAAAGATGCGCTTGTTACTGGGTGAAGAAGGTGTAGGAGGAAGTGAAAGCTCGATGACAATTGGGCTGAGAATACCATTTGGAGTATAGCAGAATATTGTTCTCGAGGCATAAGCTTTTCTATCAGGCAATGAGTTTATCTTCTCAATGAATGGCAAAAGGATGTCGTGGTAGTCTAGTATAAACAACCTCTTCTCCTTTATAGCCTATATGAACAGCAAGTGAGCCAGGTTCATAATTATAACTCGTATATTTTGAAAAAGCTATTGCTCGGAGTACATAACACGCTTCACATCAGATTAGGAATCAAAGGATCCGTATTTCATTCTCTAATGTACTTACCTGTTCAACACTCATTCCTGGCAGTTCTTCCTCTAATAATTCCCTGGTGATTGCTGACTCCAGAGGGCCATATATTGCAGGATCCAGTTTACTTCGAATCGGAAATTCCTTAGAACAATTAAAATGCCATTAAGAAATTTCAGTCGACAGTTTTATGAGTAAACACCAGATTTGAACCAAAACAAAACGTTACCTTTAATAATTCAATGTTAACAGGATTGACCCCAGCCAGAGTTTGCCGTGCAAACTCATTGTCCCGTAACCATGCAAATCTGTCCCCTGCAAGTCAATGTAGAATTCTGATTCAAATGGGACTATCTGTCGTATACCAAACATGTCAAAAAGGTAAAGTGGAGAGAGGCCATACGCTTTATGATGGCCGGTATGTCATACTTCAGCAACTTATCATCAACTGTAAACACTTGATTTATCAAACTGGTTAGAAACTGATTTCTTTTTACTTCTTTTAGCACAACATCGTCCTTATAGAGATTGTCTATGTCCGAGAAGTTAGTAAAAGGAATGTCCGTAGCCGACAAAGTAGCAGCAATAAGTGGTATTAAGTTGTGGAGCAATGCCTTCAATCTTCCAGCTGAAAATGTGTTCTGCTTAATCTCCTCGAAAGTTTCATCCCGAGGAACATACACTGGATGGGGTTTCTCGGTTCTAGTCTCCATAGAGGGATCTGAATGAAATTTACGTTACAATATGACATATATTTTCGAAGACTAAATAAATTAAGTAAATGTGTCCCCTCTCTTACTTAAAATTTTAGATGATATGGTTCAACAAATACCTTTCTTAGTTGGAGGGCGACCCGTTCGACAACGCCTAGGATAAGGCTGTTCTTTGTTGCCCAACACCGGCCGGACCAAATCTTCACTCTTATCATGATTACCCAAATCATTATAAAGATCATAATCATATATTCTCTCGTGCATTTTTCTCTCCCCCTTTCCATTTCCACGAATACTCATCAAGTCTTCACGTCTAAGATCCTTGATTCCAGGTGGTGTTTGAGACGGTAAACATGCCTGTCATGAAAATAAACTCGACTTAAATCAACAACCATTATTTAGTCATTAAACTTGCTTTGAAGATGATGGTTTCTCACCTCGTTTCTGAACACAATTCTGCTTTCGGGATTATTTTTTCTGGAATGAATCCATGTATCAGCCGAAAAGAAAATGGGACCTTCGACGAATCCATGAACTACAATCTCCTTCAAGAAGAATTCATTTTGATGGAAATTGGTTATAAGAATAGCTCCAGGGGATCCAAAATCCAGAGACACACTAAAATCAGCTCCATATTCAACAATATGTGGATTGTTTGTTGGCTTTGGTAACCATCCCCTCACATGAGACTCTACACTCTTTCCTGAATTGGTATCTGTGTGAAGAAAGTATGATGTTACTGTCACGTATACTCGACTAGGCAATACTCGAGATTATTAAGACGTTGGTTGGATGCTCACTGGACAGTATTACGAAAGTAAACAGTATTCCGTTGTCGAATTCGTAAGGATAGGAATAAGACTTTCGATTCTCAAAACAAATAATGTTAATAAAAGGTCTTGCCCTGTGTTACATTTTCATCACTTGGATATAGTTAAGCAAGTTTACTTATGAAGTAACAAGAGCATGTCTGACTAGGCTTAAAAGTTACATTTAAGTTACTTGGTTTTGCCAAACATGTTTGAGCTTATTTAAAAATTGACTTTTTCTTCCTCTAATTTTCAATACAGAAATCCTATTTTTTGTCCAAAAAAAAAAGTAAATAAAATGAATCTACTGTTTTTCAAGCTTAACCAAACAAAAGGTTTTCATAGTTTCAATTTTCTCAATCATACATAATCGATTACGAGAATTTGGTTCTTTTTACATATGCTCTAATTTACTTATTTTAAAACTAACTAAGCGTAAAATCCAACCCAAAACATCCAAAAGTAATAATTTACTTAAAAGTAACTTTTAAAAGACGCAATAAGAAATCGAACACTGACCAGGATCAATATCTTGACTGATGAGTTTAATCAAGATTCCTCTGCCTATCCCATTAATCAAAGACTCCCAATTGTCTTCAATCTTTTCAATAATATTTTCCTTCATTTTCTTCCTTATAGTGATCACTGCTCTCACATGAATCCCTGCATGTTTTGAAGAAGCCAAAGGCCCACTATTTTCTGTTAACTTTCTTGCAGTATCCACCTTACTCTTGTTATCACCACTTCTGATCACTGCTCTTACAGGCCTAGGCCTGCTGGTGGCCGACCCCGGTTTCCTGGCAAGTCTGTGGTGTTTTCCGGCGGTGATGATGATCTCCGATCGCCGAAGAGCTACGGTTCTTGGCTGAGCTGTCAGCATATCTTTTGCAATAAATGTACAAATGATAACTACAGATTTATACAGGTTGGATCTAATACTAAATTTTAGTATCCCACTCAATCAATGCAGATTAAAGAAAGGTTCGTTGAACTTAAAATAATCTATTTTTTATGATTTAAAATTTATCAGATCGGAGGAATATTTCACGTGGGGTTTATGAAAATCATGTATTCAATATTTCTGCTTAGTTGTATTGAAAATGTAACCAGCTATGTTTGAGGACAGTTGAATTATAGCAGTTTGCGTGGTGTTGTAATCTTGATAGATAAGCCTACAATATATGAATATAAAAACTTCACTCCTAAAGAATAAAACGTGTAGAATCTTTTGGATGAAAGGCATTAGCAGACCAATAATGCTAAATATATATAGTTTGCCTTACATCACTGTTTACGTCCCCTTTATTTTCAAAAAATTGTGGACGGAAAAAGTGTTTTTTTAAATTGACTAACGATGTCACAACGTAAATAATGATGTCAAAGATGATATACATATAATTTGATTGTTACTAGACAAATCGAACGAGTTTTTGCATTGCGAGATGTTGGTAGGACGAAGATTCACATGTGATAAAGCACAATTTGACTTGTGGTTGTTGCGGTATAAATTTCGATCAAGTTTTGAGTTGTGAGAGGTTGGTAGGATGAAGATTCACACGTGACGAAGCACGAGTTGACTGTTGACTTGTGATTGTTGCGGTGAGAAGTTGTTTGACGAGCTAATGCTTGAACTCATTATTGTACTATATCATTTCTATTTCTATTTTATTCATTTTCTGTGTAGGCCATGTCCACATTGCATGCCTTCACAATCGGCAAGATCTGTTGCAAGCCAACTCAACACCAAGCTTTTTCCAAAGTCAGATTCAAGTCAAGTTGTTCGACGTGGTATTAAAATAGACGAAGGTCTTGAGTTTAAATCTCGCCACCACTTATTCAGAACAAATTGTGCACGTGTTGATTTAAAAGAATTCAGCCTACATATGAGAAGACGTGGTTAAAATATATTCAAATGATATATATGCGACTTTATTTAACTACTTCAAATAATTAATAGAAATAGGATAATAATAAAATTTCTCTTATGTTGCTACTATATTTTGATAAATCTTGATATATGTGTATCATGATTTACACTTTGACTTACCGAATTTACATTTGGCACATTCTCATATTATTTTTCACATCTCACAAATTTAATCCAACTATTATAATATTTTCACACCGTCAAGTTGTTAACCAAGATGTAAACAAAATTGAACAAATAGCTTTATTCTATGAGTGGGCATACCCCTAGCCAATGGGGTCTTGTCACAGTAACTTAATTCTAATTCTATTAGGGATTAATTCACGGGGGCTCACCAAGTCACTCATATGGTCGGTCCTACAATGTATTAAAAAAATTATGCGATGACTCCACATGTACCAAGAGCCTATACAATGCTAATATAGATTGCACGAAAAAATGCTGTTACACAAACCAAAAGAATAATTCTAAAAGCACAAAAATAGTTTCACATGTGATTTTTTTTTTTTGTCAATCACAAGAAGACAATTGTCTCCCTGCGAACTATTTTATGTAAGTGTAGCATTGTTCAAACTAAAATATACAATATCTACAAAAACTTATTTCCAATACAATATGTCTAAGGCTATATCTAGCTAACGTGTACTTCTCTTCTTAAGTTCAGTCTTACATACAATAAATATTAAAAACATTAATATTGTAATATTTCAGATCGAGCCAAAGCCATGTATCAAAACCGAGTCACATTACCGAACCTAATTTACACCTCTACTTGAAGAAATATATAATGTTCAATAAAAGTGGTGCAATTTTCATCGACAGAATATTAACTTCAATTTCTGATAGAGCCTTTTGGTGATATATACAGTCACCCACCCAATGTGAAGGCTAATGTAGGGAGATAAAACTACTTTTTTTCCAAAAGCTATAGTTTATAGGAGAAGCACCATCAAATCTTATATCATACAGGATCGGGTCGAGAATCCACCTCGAACACTATTCGTTCGGAGGCTAACCTCTTTCTGAAGTATACACTCCCATGTTCAGTGATGCTCCGCATCACAGCTGACAGGGAATTCCAAAGATGTGTATTTTCTCACTCAAACTAATTTAATGCCAAAAATAATAAAAATGAGCAGAAATTCATAAAATTTTGGAGTTAAACAGAGTAAGCTTCAATTAGTTCACAGCCGTTTGGAGATTTATTTCGGTACAATAAAATAATTCCTCTGGAACTCAAATGAGACGCCGAAAGCAATGAAAATAGCACGAAGGGACCAGACGAAGAAAAAAAGAAAAGAAACAGAAAATAAAGCCGATGCAACAAGACACGGTACTACAGGTTTGTGCCTGAAAAAAAAAGTTATGGAAGACAACTTCTTAAGATAGGACTTTCTGAACCTCGGTAGTGACCTCTTTTGGGGGCTTCTCTGCACGGAGATCTGCAACTACGCCCTTCTTGGAATAATAGTCTATGACCTGCAGATTACGGAGAAAAAGATGTTTGTGCATCCAAGAAGAATACAAACCCCAACCATACAAGACTGCAATATTTCAGGTTTGCTAAAACTAAAAGAGATTCTTGGATTTACAGACTATGACATTAATAAAAGTTATATAAGTCGATGAGTCCATGAAATATGTGGTGAAAAGTAGATAAAAACTCCTATGAAATATGTGGTTGAAAATAAAGTTTGACCAGTTTTTTACCAAACAAGCACTAAAAATTAATCTTTGAACACAGGATGTAGTCTTGGCCCTAGAGGATTTAGCAGTTGTGTCACAGGGCTACTACTTTACGGTTTCAACCACTGAAATAGCTTGTTCCATTCAAAGTTAATACCACCTAACAAAAAATATTCTAATCACCCAATAGGTAATGGTATTTGAATTATTTTCTTAGGATGGTTTACAACATACCTCTTCTGTTTTATGAGTTCCAGCACTTCAAATGATAAATGGGGATTTGAAATTGTGAACCAGCTATGGTGTCAAAACAATCCACTCTCGGGTGCTTATGCTCTACTTTTTCACGAAGTGCAGAATGCAAACTTCTTATAAATTTCAAAATCAACAAGTTATTTTGATCTGTTAAAAAAGGTGAAATTGATCCAGAAATTACAGTGAATTAGCACTATTTATTCAGATAGAAGTAGACAATTCTGCATTAACATCATATGCGCAATTTGATAGTTCGCTAATTATGTTTTTAATCAAAGAATTTATGCACCACCATGATCCAAAATGTCACTCAACATGATTTAATGAAACTTGATCTGGCAATAAACACTCACGGGTTCAGTTTGCCGGTGAAATGCCTCCAGCCTTGACTTAAGAACCTCCGCAGTATCATCTTTCCGTTGAATTAGAGGCTCTCCTGAGACCTGCCACAAAAAGTAGGGATTGGTGAATGCATAGATAATCACTAATAAGTACTAGATATTCTTTAAATTTGATTTCTTATTAACATGTAGCAGGCAAATCATGAGATATCTCCTTGGATTTTCTCACACTTTCCCATGTTAGTCCATGGCTCAGAATTTTTTTGTCGGCCACCTTGAATGGCAAATAAGTTTGGGAGATCAAGAAGCCAAATGCGAGATAAATTGGCCAAAAGACCTTAAGAAAACCAAATCAACTTACATCATCAACACCGGAAACTTTGGGAGGTGCAAATTTTGTGTGGTAGGTCCTACCACTTGAAGGATGGATCCAGCGACCAGTAATCCTCTCTTCCAAAATGGCATCATCAATTGCAAAATTTAGCACCTTATCAATCTTAGTTCCCTGCCTCTGGAGCATCTCATCAAGCTAAAAAACAACAAAAATAATTATAATAATAGAGAACGTGAATAAAGCACACTATAAAACTCAGCGTATCTATGAGTTTGAGAGAGAGAGGTAGAGAGCATAGCATGAACACATTACTGATATAATGGCATCTGACCTTTTCTGCTTGAACCTTTGTCCTTGGGAAACCATCAAGAATGAATCCCTTCTGACATGAAGGCTTCTTCATGGCTTCATCAATTATTCCGACAACCAAGTCATCAGAAACAAGTTCTCCCTAGAGAAAGAGAAAAATATCGTTTACAAAAGATTCAACCAAAACACTGCAAATGTCAGGAAAGGGGAAGGAACAAATTTTTTTAACTAGCATACGTTTGGGTACTCGCTACAGTATTGGATACTATAATGGATAAAATTTTAGCTTTTTCTTCGTTCTTAATACTCCCAAACACTTTCCAGTCTATCTTGCTAAACATGTTGTCCCTGTCAGTATCATAGGAGCAAAGTTTTACCTTGTCCATAGCTTCTTTAGCCTTGATTCCCAGAGGAGTCTTAGCTGCAACAGCAGCCCTCAACATATCACCAGTAGCCAAATGGCATAGACAGTACTCGTCCTTCATGATAGGGGACTGGGTACCTTTTCCCGAACCCGGTGGACCTGCCATGAATCCGATTCTCATTCTCATTAACATTGTTGACAATAGTTAAGTCTGACTAAGCAAATGAGAATCTCTCTAATATATGCCTGTCTTATTCCCAATAATTTTGAGAGTTTGAAGATTATGAAATTTATGAGATAAAAAACTTGCACCAATGCAACTTATACTGCATTAACCACTGGTGGATGAAAGAAGGTATACAGCCGGAAGCCGCCCCCTGGATTTGGGAAATGTTTAAATGATAAGAATTTCTGAAAAATATCCACGAGCAGTTTACTTGCTTCCCCCTCCCCTCCCCCATAAAAGAAACAATAATAAATTCTCATCATTCCGCACTTTTCTTTGTGTGTTTTCCCAATTTCATATTATGTGCTTTAAAACTGTACTAAATTTCAAACCCATACTATCACATATTGAGAATATTTGAATGCCGGTTGAGGGTTCCCAGAGATTTTGGATTTCCCTATTTCCATTGCAAAGATGAATGACACTAGGATCCGTTACTCTAATCGAATCATTGAAAATTAACCCTTCTATCCAAAAGGGAAAATTGGCTATGGAAATTCAGTGCAGTTAGAAATTAGCACATGCGCATAGTCTTCAAGAGGAAAGTCGTTTTGATCCAATCCGCCCTTGGGAATAAAGATAAAGGAATAATTGTGTGCTAGTTGACCCCATCCTAAATTATTTTATAATGTAGGGTTAACTCCTTTTCGTTTTGTTGGTACTGGGCAATTGTATCTGTCAACTTACATTAGGAGAGAGATGAACTGACATGTTATTCTTGTGAATAATGACAATCTCCTTGGGTATATAGAAATACATTTGAGTACACATATTTTTTGTCACCTTTAGGCTTTAAAGAAAAAAAAATGTGATTTTAATGTCTCCATCAACAACCTTGAGGGGTTGCTCAATTGGTAAGGCCTTGGGTTTGCTCCCCCAAAGGCACCAGTTCAAATCCACTCAGCCATTGAGGTGAGTACCCGACCGTAAACTTCAGAGC
Organism: Fraxinus cuspidata; assembly: GCA_903798385.1. NCBI lineage: Eukaryota > Viridiplantae > Streptophyta > Magnoliopsida > Lamiales > Oleaceae > Fraxinus > Fraxinus cuspidata. The sequence continues at coordinate 16,945 of CAIGRP010017349.1, forward strand.
CCGTAGATTAGTCGAGGTGCGCGCAAGCTGCCCGGACATCCACGGTTATAAAAAAAAAAAAAAATGTAACCGTCAACAAATTCATAGACAAAAAATATTTGGTAGCAGCTTTTAATGTCTAATGGTTAATATGGAAGTTAGTTTTCCAACCAATAATGACCATTAAGTTTTCCAATGAACTATGCTTCAACCCACCCTGGGAGAGCGAGACCAGAAACTTGGAACTCCCACTAGAACTGGTAGGAATAGAATGCTTAATTTTCAACAATTCATGTTCATAATTCAACCAAAACATCACATTTTTACTTTAGCAACAACAAAGTAAGTCTAACCTCTTTCACTACTCCGTTCGAAACATAGTGAAAAATTAAAAGCAATCCTCTGCACCGAGAGGATTCTTTTGTTTAACATTTTATTTTTATTTTTTGGTATAAATACCTACATATATAAGGATTCTTTTGCGCCGAGAGGCACTGAATTATAATGCACCGTCAATACAATTTTAACTAAAATCACATCTATGAAATAAGCAAGACAATTTCCAAGATCCCATTTGCAACCCACGAACTAAAACTTCTTAAACATCAAAACATGTGCATTGTACAAATAATCCACCCCAAAAAAAATTCTAAATCAAGATCCCAAAAAGAAAAAAAAAGTCAAAATATCACAGGTAAAAAACACAAGTGCATACCAATGAGAATAAGGCGTTTGTCAGGCTTGGAAGCGCACTTCATGCGGCGGAGGAGCTCCGTCATGATGTCTACTGACGGTATGTTCTCCAATGCCACCGCTGAGCTCCCCATTACGTTTTTTTTTTTTTTTCCTCTTTCTTTTGTTGTAAATTCTGGTTCTGAGTTGCTTTGTAAACTCGGAAGAAAGGGTAGGTACACCAACCTATAGATACAATCTTTTTGAGTGTATGTATATGTTGGAGGAGATTTTAAAGATTGTGAATAGGGAGAAGAAGGATGGCCACCCCTAATCTTTTGACTTTGGGCTTATAGGCCTTGAGACTTGTGCCAGATTTACTTTGTTTGCCCTTCTGTCTTGGGATGGCAAAGTTCTCGTCTCATTTAGCCTCTTTATTTTATATTTTAATAAAATAAATAAATAAATAAGACTATAAATAAGAATATTTTAATTCCTTCCCGGTCCGCCCCTCAAAAATCTTCATATTTCCACACTTTGCTATGACCTTGCTCTACCCACCTCCATTCTCTAATCATGTACCCCTTTTACTTTGATTTTTAATTCAATATTTTGAAAAATTAATGTAGAATTATAATTTTTGTAACAGATTAAGCCCCTATCTGATGAGGATTAAAATCAAATCTTTAATAAACTTTGATAGAAATCTATGAAATATGTGGTTGAAAAGTTATGTATCCCGTAAAATATGTGATTGAAATTAATTATTAACTTTAATTTGAATTCAAATCTGAATTTTAGTTTCTACCATACATGAGCTAAATTCTATGTGAATTGTAATCCAATAACAATTATGAAAATTTGAAATTATATGCGTCCTCGAGATCTTTGCGAAATATCCGACCTTGTTTATTTTAGTGATGGGTTCCTAATGACATTCCTAGGACAATTTTGTGTTTATTAACAAAAATATTTAGTGATGAGATCTAAATTAGACATCACGAATATTGAGATCAATGTTGGGTTGAATTCTTAGTTTTCAAAATCCTATGACGGTCAAATCTGAAGAGGGTAGAATGCAAAATGGAATGTTATGTTTTAACTTGAGTTCTAAATTTTTAAAACTTAAAATTGATTTTAATTTTTAGTTTTCCTTTATTTTAATATTCAGATTTAATAGAAAATTAAAAGTCATAATTATATATTTTAAATTACACTTAGCCCCCATTTGGATCTCATTTTAATGAAGTCCCGTTTGTCTCTCATTATTTCAAACAATTGTTTGTTACAGTAAATTTTTTTAACACACATTCACCCAATAAAATATTCTACATACAAATCAATAAAGTTACTTTAAATTTCAACCACACAATCTTCAAAAAATACTATTCATTACTTCATTTCTTCTACAATAATTCGCTACACCAAGGAAGAGAAAATGTAAAACTACCATTATTTTATTTTAATTATTTTATTATAGAAAATGTAAAACTATCATTACATCCTTTTAAAATTAATCAAAATTATGGTCAAAGTCAATTCTCTGGTTAATTAATGGTCAAACTAACATTTTCTATCCATTTGGACTTTGGGTGTGAGTTTTTTAAAGGTTTGGTACCGCAGTTGACACAAATGAAAGAATTGGATAAAGTATGTAATTAAATGAAGGATTTGGTACCGTGCAATTTTCCATAAGAAAAAATGCAAAAGTTGAACCTACTCTGTCAGAGTTTAATTTGCCTTTAAACTGTTTGAAATTGGTTGGACACATTTACCCTCACCTAGCCAAGTGTATTGACGCCATTACCTATATTTAACATGTCAAGGGCAATTTTGGAAAATGAGGTGAATTTTATGTGGAACGTTCCATAGAGAAGTCAAAAAATAGTAGCTGTCTTGGTCAGAATTATGCAACAATTTCAAATGTGGGGACCACAAATTATGAGAATGGGAATGGAAAAGGGTAATTATCACGTAGCATCCCTACCTTTTATTGTTAATGTGAAAAACGTTTCTGTCTTTTATTTTTTGGTATTTTCACCCTTATTTTCACCTTTAAATAGGAGGATATATTCGTCATTTCACAGTTTTTTATTGAAAAATTGAATGCAAATAGATAGAAATGATAGTTTGTACAATTAAATGTGTAATTAAGGGTGAAAATATAAAAAAAAAAGTATGGATGTTTTTTGCAATAATATGGAAAAGTATGGACATTATGTGCTCCTTACACTTTTAATAAATTATTTGGACTTTTTAAAAAAAATTGGGACTGTGATTGCAATTGATTTTTTTCATTTTTTTTTTAAATTTAAAGAAAATGGTATATTGGTCATTTCATAATTTTTAATTGAGAAAATAGGTAAAAATGACCATTTACGCAATGAAATGGGAAATAATGGTGAAAATACCAAAAAATGAAAGGTATGAACGTTTTTAACAATAACAATGAAATGTGACGACGTTATGTGCTAATTACCCTTTGAAAATGGGCAAATAATGGGGGCAAACATACGCTTATTGAATTCGATGTGTGTTTGTCTCCCATTATTGTAAAAGAAATGGAGTAATGAATAGTATTTTTTGGAAATTGTGCGGTTGAAATTTAAAGTAACTTTATTGATTTATGTATTAAATATTTTATTGGGTGAATATGTGGTGGAGAATCTTATTATAGCAAACAATATTTTAAAATAATGGGAAACAAACTATGCCTATTCTCATCAGTGTAGGAGGTTTAAGTTGAACACTATAAAAAGGTGGAGATTTTATAGTTTGTACATAACATGAAAACACAACTTGAGAATTGAGATACTTGAATACAAAAATAATTTACCGTATCAAACGGAGCCTAAACTAAATTGAGTAATGAATAGTATTTTTTGGAAATTGTGCGGTTGAAATTTAAAGTAACTTTATTGATTTATGTATTAAATATTTTATTGGATGAATATGTGGTGGAGAATCTTACTGTAGCAAACAATATTTTAAAATAATGGGAAACAAACGATGCCTATTCTCATCAGTGTAGGAGGTTTAAGTTGAACACTATAAAAAGGTGGAGATTTTATAGTTTGTACATAACATGAAAACACAACTTGAGAATTGAGATACTTGAATACAAAAATATTCCATCTATATTTTATAGCATAATTCTATCGTTTTGATAACCCTATAAGGGCTCATTTTTATCTTACTGTACTCGTGTTCATAGAAGGAGAACCGATTCTAAGTAATATGGATTTTATTTTAGAGCTGTGTAGTGCCGAAAGTACTCGCACGAATGAGAAGTAACACGATTCTACGATAGGGTTTTTACGTTGTATACTATTGTTGAATTATATTACTTATATTTATGTTTAAAATTGTTATGTTAATTGTTAATTTCTCTACACAAAAATCACCCATTTTACAAAATATAACTTACGTATTAGTGACAATGTCTATTCGATGATTGAACTGGAATCGGATTCTATGATAAAGATTTTACGTTAGCCAACAGCCCCGATTATTTCCTTCCTTGGCAGAGCAAGCCCAGCGTGAAACCATAGTAACTTGTTTGTATTTTGTCTCATCGATTGCTTACTTGCCTTGTTAGTAAATTCGTTATAATGGGAAGAAATTACATTTTGATTTTGTTTTCCTGAAAGTTTAATCAATGTTATTACTTAGAAAACTTACCCATGTATCCAGAAAAATATGTACATGCCTCTTTAACAATTAAAAAAGGTAAGTGACAAAATGACCCAATTTACCAAGGAAAACGTTGTGCATTTTCAGTTAAATAATAGTGAGAACAAGTATAGTAGAGAAATCATTGACAATATCTCAATAGTTAAAAGATTTTCTCTGTTATTTGAAGCTGGTCCGGATTAAAATCTGATTTTAATCCAAGTCAAATTCAAACAATCAATATTAACCACATTATTCATGGGTTCCACAATTTTTCAACCACGCATTTCAAAAACTTCTATCATAATCTAATAAAAATCTAATTTAAAATATGAAATGGTGGTTAGCAAGATTTTTTTTTTTAATAATTTATTATTTGTACAATTCCAATAATTGTTTAGATTCAGGTGTTGAATTGTTGATTGTTAGGTTCTTTTTGGAGATTATATGGATTGATAAATATGAATTTTGGCTGGTTGAAAATGTTTTTTTGGTCATTATAGGCATATAATAGTGATTAATACTAATCTGCTTTTTTAAAATGATGAATGAATGCAGATTTTGTCTGCTATGGTATATATGCGATGCATGTTTGATGCTTGAACCTTGAAGAAAATGTTTATAGGAGAGAGAGAATCCTCTTTTTTTTTTAAATTAAGCCACAAGTACATTTTTCTTGACATTGTTGTTGACGAATCCCTATGGTCAGTGATGTGATATGGTGTTTTATGCTATCGGGATACATGTGATGTTAAAGAGAATGTGCATATAATATGATTGCTTTTTCTTTTGTTTTTCTTTTTTTTTTTATTCTGAGGACAAGTACGGAGAAGTAGTGTTATTTGAATTTGAATCAAAAAGTTCAAATTTCTAGGAAGACAACAAATCTTTTCTCTTCTAAATATAAGTTGCTGCTGCAACTTGAGATAAAAAAAAAAAAAAAGAAGAAGAAAGAAAGAAAAATTCGAAGTGAAATATTTTCTTACCTCTGTCCCAATTCATGAATAGCTTGGGTATTCACAATTTTCTTCTGGAAATTTGTAATGTGAGATTTTATCAGTATGTTGAGCTCTCTAAAATTTATTTTATTTATATGTGAATGCTTTATTTGTTTCCATATAGTGAAGTTGATGCAGGAGGATTCGAGTCAGACGAAGTCGAGTAGTTCGTTAGCTCGTTGATGGCGTTGAGATACCATGAGTTGGCGGATCGGCATAAAAATGACAAGTAATCGACGATTTTTTCTAATTGGGGCCATTTTTGGACTCGTTTTAGTATTTTAGCCATAACTTTGGCTACGGTTATCAGAATCACGATCATGACCCCAATTCAGAAAGCTATTTTCGGCGCGCACCTCGTGGTCTCGAGGGCAAAATTCACTGTTTTTTCTTGCAAATTTTCAATGTTAGTTATTTTTTCTTTTATGGTAATATTTCGTTTGCCTTTTAAACATAGATTACGAACTCAAATTAAGCCAAATTTTTAGGATATTGTTTCTTTTATTACGTACTTTCTTTTGTTAATAATATTGAGATTTTACTATTTTTTTGTAAAATTCCGATAATTATGATTTTTCTGCTATATAACCCGGCTTGTGAGTTATTTTTCGATGTTGGATGAATAATAAAGAATTTTCTTATTTTCTTGACGTTTTCTCTTGTGGTCTTCTCTGTTAATTATCTGTTGAATTTCAGCATGCAGAATAATTGTTATTCTGTCCGGCATCAGAAGTGGAGTACCTCCTAAACTGGATATGAAATTATGCATTTATTTTGTATTTTAAATTATACATATGCATTTTGTGCATGATAAAATATATGATTAATATAATTTTGATACATTGGGACTGCCCAATAGGTAGATTTGAGCATGAGTTTCTCCAGTGGACATTGGTTGCTATCCTAAGTTTTTTAAATAGCAGATCTTTATCTATCTTCTAGAAGCTTTTGTTTGTGAAAAAAAAAGAGGGATTCACCAATGAGAAATTTCAAAAAAAATTGTATCGATGGCTGAAAAGATATTGTTCAAAATGATCTTATGCTTCAATAAGTAAAAATTTTATTTGTGACGTTGAGACTGCGATGGTCCTATATTGTGTTATAAAATGGACTACCTTGTAAAGAGTGATAACATGATCATTGACATAAACTTGATAGTTCGACGATGATGATTACTAATTTAATAGTCACCTACATATGTGATATGTAAGTATGAGTAGGGTATGCATTTATGATTAATGTTTATACAGTCTCGGTGAGTATTAGTCGACTACAAAGATCTATGTTATATTCTTATTGAGATATTATTTGTTAATGAATAATTATATTTTTGAAATGAGGGGGTGCTTAATACAGTTACATATTATATTTTATTATCCTTAATTGTAAAACTGACTTTTCAAAAGTGTTAAAATGAAATTGTAGATTGCAGGTGAAATACAAGAACTCAATGAATGCTTCTGCCCAAATTAATATTAAAGATTTCACGTGTTTATCTTATTATGCTTAACGTGCTTTGATATTTTGAAATGTTTTTAGAAGATTTTGTAGACGTGCAAACATAAGATAAGAGCTTTCAAATATTATAATACCAAATTACTGTTCAAGAGGGACATAAATAAATTGATGCCCATGAACATACATAAATCATCGAGGGGATCGGTTTAAGCCCATAAAGGAGTAATCCAACTTTTGTGATTGGAGATCCATGAAGAAGGTTTAATATGATAGAAACAATCAATACTGTGTGACTTATAATATCATTATATTATTTGTGCTCAATCATATGGTGAAAGTGTTAGTAATAATGTGATGTCATGAAAGGTTTAATTCTGAATGAGTACCGATGCGAGAATTCTCGTAAAGTGTGGATCACACACGCCTTTGGAGGACTCATCTATGGAAGAGTTGCTATGAGAATATGATTATGGGATTGAGCTGTTCTGTAGAAACTCTTACTAGAATCAAGATTAGAGCGCAAGGCCATTAACAGCGCTATCCGCTATGAATTGAGTCTAAATCGATACTGTGTGTGGAACAATTGAAATTTTTTCAAAGGGACATGATTCAAGGCTTAATCCATTATGGCTCCCTAAAATGGAATTTGTTATCATTAAATGGGATTCAAACATGTTAGGTTTTTAGTATTGGCAATTTCGTGGACAAAATGATTAATTCGTAACGTGTTGTAAAAGTCAATGACCTATGCTGCAATTTGTATAAATTGGGTTATGAGGTATAGGGTTCGAGCATGAAAAAGTGGAGAAACACGGTGCCGCATTTTCGCTAGTATATCGCATGGACGCTACTCAAGCAATCAAAACAGAATACCTATCGTTCGCCTGCCGCTGAGCTCTCGCTCGAACGACAATGCGTTGCTCGCCTGTCGCCATCTTATCACTCAAGCGATGGTCAATCCGAAAAATCCTAATTTGTAGTTTTGAAGCATTTTTTCCGGCTCATTCAACCTAATTACCCTCTAGTATACATACCCAAGCCTGTAGACAAGATTTGGTATGATTGTTTATTGTGCCTCGTATCTATAACACTTCTATATTATTCTTTGAAAATTCAAGAGTTTGTTCATATATTGATACAACCATAGTTTGGGGGAAGATATCGAATTCATTGAATCTAAAACACATACTTCTTAAACACCCTTAGGAATGTACTTTCTTAATTTGGTTTTAGAAGTTTCTAGAGGTTAAGAGATGTGGACTACGAGGACGGAAAAAGCACAAGAATTGGAAATTCTTGGACTTCAACTTAGAAGAGACAATGGAAGAACTTGGGAAGCTGGAAGGAGATAGCATATCTTGGACGCTACATGAAGTAGATCGGAAAGTCTGGTGGAGTTGACTAGAGAGTATCTAACTATAGAAGATCAGGAAGGTGGTGGGTACAACAGATCTTGGAGATTACATGAATTACAACAGCGGGAACTAGTGGAATTTGTTAGACTGGAATTGAACTATAATTCATATTGTTTATGGTGGAGGTAACTGGCTTGGTCCCAAAGTTTTTATCCAGTTGGGTTTCTCCGTCATCAATATTGGTGTTATTTATTACTTTCTTATTACAAATTGCGGTATTCAAACTTATGATAATTAGACTGTTTGTTTAAACATCTAAAAAAATTAAAAGTGGCTTGTTTTTTAGTTGTATAATTCCGCACGTAGGGTCAAATTTAAAAACGGATAATTAATAATCATTTGGTAACTTAGCAGCCGTTAATTTAGTAATCCGTAACTTTCAAGTGCTATCTAGAGCGACCCCCATTTTTTTCAAAACTCAAAAGACACCTACACCTATTACACAATATAATGTTGCCGTTATATATTATATTTATTTATTTATTTATTTTAAAAGTTTAAAATTTATGGGGGATTGTCGTAATTTAAAATTGATTTTAATTTTCAGTTTTCCATTATTTTAATATTCAGATTTAATACAAAATTAAAAGTCATAAATATATATTTTAACTAACACTTTAATTGGATTTATTTTCATTAGTGTTGATGTTTTAAGTTGTACACTATAAGAAGGGAGGAGATTTTATAGTTTGGACATAATAAGAAAACGTAACTTGAGATACTTGAATACAAAAATACTCCTATATTTTATATTGCAGTTCTATAATTTTTATAACTTGATAAATGCTCATTATATATCTCCATGTGGTCATACCATAGAAGGAGAACCGACTATGAAACATATGTGTTTTATTTTGGTGTTGTTTAGTATTGAAAGTATCTGCACACGAATGGGAAGCAACACGATTTTAGGACAGCGTCTTTGATATAACTCCATAAAATTTGTTTTCATAACTCTCTTCTTATATTATTGTTGAATTATATTACTTATATTTATATTTAAAATTGTTATGTTAATTATTAATTTATTTACACACAAAGCACCCTTTTTTTTAACATGTTATTCGACAAGCCTCTTTGCCATGCAATCAAGAGCTTGTTTAGCACGTCTTTTGCTTTTGCTATTGTTTTTACTTTCTGTAAAAGAGTTTTTGGAGGAAATTATCTTTATTTTTATTTTTATTTTGAAAACCAACTTTTAAAAAACTTCATATTCCAGAAGTATTTTTAGAGTAAATTACATTGAACCAGATTTCCCTATAAACTCTTCTAACTACCAAAAGTATTTTCATAAAATTAGCAAAACAAGTTCAAAAGCAACTTTTGACTCTAAAAAGCTCATTTTGAATTTTCAAAAATCACATTAAACAAAAGTGTGGTATAATTATAGCGATTTCAATAATTACTCAATTTAAGCCCCTATTTGACACATATTTTATCAAAATACATTATTTCAAAATTCATTTTAACCACATATTCTTCAATAAAATAATATTTTTCATCACATCAATAACTTTTCCTTACTTTTTAACCACATATTTTTCAACATATCACTATTTAAAATATATTATTTTCTCAATAATATCTATCAAACACACCCTAAATAGATAGTTAAGAAAGTCACGACTAATAGAAATAATAATTTAGTCATATTTGGTATTAATTTTTAAAACTCATTTTTTTAAAACTCATTTTCAATCATATATTTCATGAAATTCACAATTTTTTGGCCACTCAATTCGATTTTTTTTTTACAATGACTACTCACATTCACACTTAGTGTGACATTAGCCACCCAATTTGATTATATTAAATAAAGTTATTGAGTGGCTTTATTGAAATCAAGTATGAAGTTGGATAGTCATGGTGAAATAAAATTAATTTGGGTAACCAATATGACACAACGTATGAAATTGGATGACCATTTATGAAATTAACCCAGTTAAACACGGTGTTGGGCCTATGTCTTAGGCCTATTGAGTGGGCTAAATATTGGGCCTTCTCAACATTATAAAGGCCCTTATTTTCATGCTACAGGCAATATAAAAATAAATTGAGGACTAATTTGCATCAATGCAAATAGATTATATACGACGGTGCAAAATTTCCAAAATATTCAGCTCCATTCATTTTCCCAAATCTCTCTCCATTCTGACCGTGCTAATCAGAAAAATCAGTTGAATCACCAGTGGATCGTATCTTCAAATCATGGTACGCTACGCAATCTTTTGTTGAGCTTGAGCTTTTACATTCTCTCTTGTGTATCAATCCAATACATTTGTTGATTATTCTGTTTTTCTCTTTTATGTATATCCGGGTTAAAATTCCCCTTTCGTGGATTTGGGATCTTGAAAATGGAACCACTGGGATATGCAGTTTCAATTAATTTATTTAATGAATACCGATTTTTCAAAGCCCTAATTTTGAACGAACAAATGATGTTTTAGGATTCTTAGTTGCCAGTCATATCAAGAGATTTTTTATCAGGATAATGGTAGAGACAGAGACGATTTGAAACCCCAGTATTTAATTTAGTTGTTGTTCAGTTTAACTTTTTTAGTTATTTTTGAAATATAATAGCTGAATACTGGGAAGTAAGAATTTCTGAATTTACACTACCAAGATGAATTATTATTATTATTTTTTTACTAATACCGGAACATTTGAAACCGAAAGAAGAAACATCCAGAAGAGGTTGTGGGTGTAATCTTCATTTTGCTTGTCACTTACTGATAGAGTTCACGGACAGAACCAGAAGCCCTCTTTATTTCAAAGAGAGGTGGACAGGTTATTCACGTTTCATTTAATGGGTAGAGGAAAGTTAAGCAGTGGGGATTTTAAAGATTTCCAGGGGGAAAATAGAGATGTCTCCTACGTTATCCATAGTATGTGGAAGTATCTGCTCTAATTTCATGGAGTCATTAATGCTGCATTAAGAACATAAGCCAGGTGAGGGAATACTTAGGACGTAGAAGATCATATCATGAGTGATTTGGCAGGGTCTATTGTTATTAAAAAAACTAAGAGATTAAAAACGAGAGTTTCAGCACGTAAAAAGCTCTGAAAATAGAGACTTTAGACTCTTGAGAGACTTCATTAGCTAGACAATTTATATCTTTAACAAAATTAGACTATTCTTTTTTTTTTTTTTCATTCATTCATTCTTTTATTTATCTATTTTGTGGAGAGCACACTATGATTTTTCACCCTTTAGATTATATCTATGGAGTGGCATTTTACTTGTAGGATGCCATCAGTTTCTATACTCCTTTGAGATAGCAGAGATGCAAAATTCACTTAGTTGTCTTCTCAGCACTTCTTCAAGGATTTTCATGTATAATTTCAGAGTTAATATAATGAATAACATATTGTGATTGTTACAGTGATTCTGAAAATAGGCTGATGTGTTGAGATTTTGAATACTAGAGAATAAAATCTCACTAATTTCTCACCCAATCACAATGTGTTTAGTTGTTTGAAATATTATCTTTTCTTTAATGCCTGACTGTGGTTGCACCAGTGAGAGGGATCAGTGCCCTGGGTTTTATCCATGTATATAAGACAAATTAATCCATACTATGCTTGATTTTTTTGTAATTGTCATTTTATGTCGTGATCAAAATTATAAGGGACTGTTATGTGGGAATGGAATTTTTAAGGACCATATCATGTGGTGTTGTCTGATTTTCTGCAAGTAATTGGGATGATTTTGGAAGAAAATGAATATAGCCCCTGTTTGAGAATAGATTTTGTAAAAAGTGATTTTTTTTGGAGAATGTATGGTTAAAAAGTAGAATAAGTTTTGGATTTATGTGCAAAATTATTTTATTTTGAGAATATATAGTTGAAAATGAGTTTTGAGGAATGGGGCTCAAACAGGGGCATATTAGATTTCTGGAATTAGGCTTTTGAGTTTTTTTCGCATATGGTGACAGAAAAGTGGAGAGAAGAAGCACAAAATATCTATACCTCAAAGTTTGCACCAGATCAACTGGGGTCTAGTTGCCTATACCATAATCAAAAAGTATATACCCATTTGGCTGGAAGACTAATGAGGGTATGATAGACATTTTGTGCATTGTTAAGTATGAAGAAAGCTACAGTGATTAAAAAGCTTAGAAGACTGTCATAATTCATCTTGGCCGTATAAATAAGGCATTCTAAAAAGTTCCTTGGCTTAGAAGTGCAAAACTTTAATTTTGTTGCCTAGGTCCTTTGCTTTTAAAACGATTATTTGATATAGTATTGTTTGCTAAGAATAAATTTGATGTGGATAAAAAGATACTGTTGAAGTTTTAAAATCTTCAACCGGTCCTTTGTGTAAGAGGAGCACAGCAGCTAAATGTTAGCTTTCTTTGAGCTTTGATTATCTAGTATGACGTTGTTAGAAATCAGCATATTTTTCCTCTTAAAGCAATCTACATTACTGGATCCGAACTACTGTAGCTCGGAAACTCTTATATCTTTGAGGGAGGAAAGGAGTGCACTCCTTGAATTCACATAAACTTTATGGCTGTAGATAGAATCGATAAAGTTTATATTGTTTTCGTTTCATATTAACAGTCACCTATGAAGAGCATACTTTCTCTGCAAAGGACTGCTTTGATTCGGCGTCCCACTGAGAAATGTGGCCTAGCCAGTAGATTTTTCAGCACGCAGACTGCAACCACTTCGACTACCCCACAGCCTCCGCCACCTCCACCACCTCCAGAGAAAACTCATTTTGGTGGCTTGAAAGATGAGGATCGTATTTTCACAAATGTTTATGGGTTGCATGACCCCTTTCTCAAGGGTGCCATGAAACGAGGAGACTGGTATAGAACAAAAGACCTAGTACTCAAGGGAACTGATTGGATCGTCAATGAAATCAAGAAATCTGGACTTCGTGGACGTGGTGGTGCTGGATTTGCTTCTGGTCTTAAATGGTCCTTCATGCCAAAGGTTTCTGATGGTCGTCCTTCATACCTTGTTGTTAATGCTGATGAAAGTGAACCCGGAACTTGTAAAGATAGAGAAATCATGCGCCATGATCCACACAAATTACTAGAGGGTTGTCTAATTGCTGGAGTTGGAATGAGGGCCAGAGCTGCATATATTTACATTCGGGGTGAATATGTGAATGAAAGGTTGAACCTTGAGAAGGCCAGGAGAGAAGCTTATGAGGCCGGATTATTGGGGAAGAATGCATGTGGATCAGGTTATGATTTTGATGTACATATCCACTTTGGTGCTGGTGCTTATATTTGTGGTGAAGAAACAGCTCTTCTAGAGAGCCTTGAGGGGAAACAAGGAAAACCTAGGTTGAAGCCTCCTTTTCCAGCTAATGCAGGTCTATATGGTTGCCCAACGACTGTTACAAATGTGGAAACAGTAGCTGTTTCACCCACCATACTAAGGCGTGGGCCAGAATGGTTTGCTAGCTTTGGCAGGAAAAATAATTCTGGTACAAAACTATTTTGCATCTCAGGCCATGTAAACAAGCCTTGTACTGTTGAAGAGGAGATGAGTATACCATTGAAAGAGCTTTTAGAGAGACACTGTGGCGGTGTTCGTGGTGGATGGGACAATTTACTAGCAGTTATACCAGGTGGTTCATCTGTTCCTTTACTTCCCAAGCACATATGTGAAGACGTGCTCATGGATTTCGATGCGCTCAAAGCTGTGCAGTCTGGTTTGGGAACAGCAGCTGTAATTGTGATGGATAAGTCAACAGATGTTGTAGATGCAATTGCAAGGCTATCTTACTTCTACAAGCATGAGAGTTGCGGTCAGTGTACACCTTGTAGAGAAGGTACAGGATGGCTCTGGATGATCATGGAGAGATTGAAGGTGGGAAATGCGAAGTTGGAGGAGATTGACATGCTACATGAGGTGACAAAGCAGATTGAAGGACACACAATCTGTGCCTTAGGTGATGCTGCTGCTTGGCCAGTTCAAGGTCTTATTAGGCACTTCCGACCAGAGCTTGAGCGGAGGATCAGGGAGCATGCTGAGAGAGAGTTACAGCAGGCTGCTGCTGCTTGATCCTTTTATACAGGTTGGTATTATAAACTTTTTGTACTTGTTTCATACGCAGTAGTATTGAGGATTAGACATTGCATTGACAAAATTTTAAACTCTTTTCTTCCTTGAGCATGCCGAGTCTTATTCAATACTGCATGCCCTTTGAATTTAAGTCGTTCTTTTCACAATAATGCACTAGAGATAGTTCGAAAAAAAAATAAAGAAATGATTAAGGTCTTAGATGGTTGCAGCCATTCTTTTCACAATAATCCACTAGCATATTATAAGACCTTAGCTTAGCATAGAATGACTTCTACCCTCCAAGACTATAATATTTCTCTATTTTCTTCATAGGGCATGGTTTGTATTAGATTCCAGTAATGTGGTATATCTTCGTATTGGTCACCACCGACACTAGTCAATGTAACTAAGATCCTCCTGTTCTTTTAATGCAGTTTTATCTTCCTCTCCTTTTTGAATTTTGAGGAATGTTTGATTTGTCTGTGTGATCAAATTTATTCGGACAACTAGTCGAAAAATTACCGGGAAATTTCTGCATAAATATCAATAGCCTGTTGTTTGAACAATCTAGATTGCATAATGCACCTTCTCTGGCATGGAAGTGCACCAATATTCTGTCAACAGAGGTGCAATTATGTGTATTTCCCCTTTTTTCCGATTAGTTACCTGAATATTATTCTTCTTTTGCAGGGAAATGCATACTAGTCCGGTTGAATAAACTTACAAAAAGAATGCCATCCATTCCAAGAAGCAGTGTGTTTAATTAATGATTGTACTGAACTTAACTGCATTTAGATTCTATGACTATTTCTTGATGTGTCTAAAATTTGCCTTTAGTTCTGGTTGCATGAGGATGTAAGTTCAGCCAATGAAAGAACATTGTTGTCAGTTTGTCTCTTCAACTATTTTGCTCAATAATTTGAACGCCTTTCTGATGTTTCACGACTCGTGCTTTGAGGGCTCATATATCTACTCGCAAAAGTGATACATCTTCATGTGTTCAATTATTTCGTTCACCTAAAACTCTATCCATTATTGTATCACGTGCCTTCGCATACATGGGAGCCCCTCTTTGCATGTTAATCTTGGCCAAAATCAGAACTGTTGAATTGCTGGGATGTAATATACGTTCTCATTATTGATTGTAGGTCTCTATGCAACATTTATATCTGCAGTTCATATCGCCAAGTTTGTTCTGTGATTCAATGTTCTGATGATGATTTTGTGGACTTGGAAGTAATTTGCATCCCTTTTATTCACCAAAATCATTAGAGCTATTAACTGTCACATGGTGTATACCCTTTGAAAGAATCACAATTGACCCATTTCTTGTTTAATATCTTTATTAGAGTTGGTGAAGCTTCTCAGAATTATAATTGGTTTCTTATAAACTCGAGAATATGTTTGGTACTTGGCAGTGAATAGTTGGACGGCAAGACCAGACAAAAATGAGAATTGTAGTTCTAAGTGGCTTCACCAACTCCTATGGGATGAAGGTTATGAACTTGGACAATTGACCTCAATAATAAAACTTCTTGTCATCGAAGTTCTTCATAGCTACACGTAGTGGGAAATCTTCTTTCAAAGAGAGATGAGTCGATGGACCGCACATGGACATGCTCAATACTTGTGGGATTAAGAACCACGTTTTGGATCTTGCATTCATTCTCTTTACTATTACTATGAGGGGTTATTCAGCCAATGTTTGATGGCCATTATTTTAAGAAAATAGAGTTTTGAATAGTTATATTTTGGAGAATGTATGATTAAAAAATAGGAAAAAATTTGGGTTTACGCGTAAAATATTTTATCGTTTAAATATGTGATTGAAAATGAGCATGGAAATTAAAGAGTTTTGAAATACTGGTTGTCAAAATAGGTGCTCAATAAGCTACAATAGAATTGAAATAAGTTCGACAACAAATTACAAAATTTTGGTGATCTTCTCTATCTAATAAATGGGGACAATTGATCATTTATCCATCTAGGTTTAATAGATTTTATTTTTCTTGTTCTTGGGCCGGTTGTAGACGATTAGGGATTTGAACCCGACACCTTGGTTTGTAAATTAGGATATGATAGATATTCACGTCATAATGGCTTTGACTTGTAGCAACAAAGTTTCGGACCTAAGTTGGTTTTATAAAACACACAATAGACGAGATCTTTTAGGGTCCGTTTAATTGTAAAAGTGGAAAGGGGAATTTGGTCAAACAGCCGGGTTCAACTAAATATTTGGACAAATGGCCTTTAACTCATATTAAAAAAAAAATTCAGTATGTAATAAAATGATAAAATGACGAAATTGCCCTTCAACCATTAACTCAAAATTTCACCGATTTTCCCCTAATTTCACCTGCCGTAAAACCCTTCTTCATTTTTTTGAAACGAACGGTTTCCTTCTTCTCCTTTCATCACCTTTAAACTGCCTCTAAACCCAGTAAAGTCGAC
>CAIGRP010017350.1:0-40530 GCA_903798385.1 Fraxinus cuspidata
ACAATAAATCAACATTCAACAATAAATCACCAATTCACAAAACAAAAAAAAAACAAAAACAAAAACAAAAACAAAAACGGAAATGGAAATTGGCGCTTACCGTTTCCACCAGGCAGACCGCACCGCCGGCAATGGCACAGCCGCACAGCCACCAATCGGGCAGAAGGCACTCAAGGGCCAAGGCAGAACCTCTCCAGTCTCCACTCTCCAGGCTTCCAGAGTTCCAATCGCAGGCTCGCAGCAGTTGTTCGGCAGTTCCTCTTCGGCTCTTCCTCCAGTTAGACTTCACTTAGGCCCTCCCCTTCCTCAGACCTCAGTTCCTCTACGCTCTCGACGCGAGCCTCTCTCTCAAAACAAATGTCGATTTCAATTTTTGCTGGGTCAGTGGGTCTGGGTGGTGTAATNTCTTCCTCCAGTTAGACTTCACTTAGGCCCTCCCCTTCCTCAGACCTCAGTTCCTCTACGCTCTCGACGCGAGCCTCTCTCTCAAAACAAATGTCGATTTCAATTTTTGCTGGGTCAGTGGGTCTGGGTGGTGTAATGGACTGGTTTAGGATTTTTTGGTTTGGGCTTCTTTTTTTTTTTTTAATATGGCCCAACTAGTAAATCAAACACATTTTAACAATGGCCCAACCAATTGAGTCTGCATCTCCAAACCCACCCGCCGGTCTTCTTCTTCTTCTTCTCCATTTTCCACTGCTTCACTGCTTTAGGGAGACAGGGACTGAAGGCCGGTTGAAGCTCCGGCGGATCCAGCACGGGTGGTCGCGGGGGCTGGCCAGGTGCTGAGTCCGCCCCTGCCTTTGATCCATCGAGTGAGAGCTCTTCAACACAGGACTCCTGGATCCCCTAAGTGGCCGCAAGAAGAAGACTTGCTAGGTCATTGTTTTGGATTCGAATCTTCTTTTGGAGGTTAAGGATAATGATATCAACGTGCCGAACTGATTCGAGGTTAAGTAAAATTTATATGATTTTTTAAAAATAATTTCATTATATTTGTCTTTGAAATTTTTTTTTCCATAGTTACACTAGATTCTCACTGAATTCGAGTTTTCGCTCCACAATTGTTAGCACATGTCACGTGCAACACACTATGACCATATTACAAGCAAAAATGTTGGTCCAGGGCCACGTCAGCCCTATAAGTGCTAGGTGTGCCTATACGTGCAGCATAACTTTATAACAAATAACGTTGGAGGACCGATATCTAATAACCGTACATTAAAAATGTGGTTCTCGTTAATAAGAAGTCGTTCTTGTCTGTTCAAAGTATAATGTCCGGCTCCATGGTGCTCTTTAAGTCAAAACGGAAAACAGATTTATTGACCAAGTGGTTTGAATTATTGAAGTCTTTGAGGCAACCTGCCTAATTAATCCACCATTTATAATTTTTTGACTAGAAAGTTGGTCTATAATTATACCACGTATGTATATATTTTCTTCGGCAGTTGATTTTTTTGGCGTCTTCTTACTACCATCCTACCCACCTGAAAGTTAAAAAAAAATTGAATTTCTAAGTCCTTGACTATTGTTATAACCCTTGATATGAATTAAAATTTAGATTTTTATTAAGTCAAAGTTAACAATTAATTTTATAATATAGTTTATGGGATCCACAACTTTTCAATACATATTCTATCCAATTTTATTAAAATATGTTAAAAAATCGATTTTAAATCACACCAAACAGAGGTATACCATATTATTGAAGAACATGCTTACTAATTATTAATTGAGCTTTGTACACTCAGGTATATATTTTGGGTGACATAATGCATAAATGACATTTTGTTATTACACCCGTACAAGTAAAATAATCCTTATTAATTTGTCTTAAACTTTTAAAATAACACATTTTGACCATAATGCCAAAAAATGATCTTTAAACAAGATACTGAATGGTGAGATGTTTTAAAATTTTAATCTTTTCATTTAAAAGGTTTAAATGGTTAGAGAAGTAATTCATCCCTTGAAATTTTGTTTTATCACGTTCCTCCCTCCTTCACAAATCAAATTTATTTTTTCTCAAATGTAACATATACACAATTTTATTTTATAAATGAGATACAACGACATATGAATAAAGACCTTTTGTTTGAGCTGAATATCACATTAATTATCTCATTTATACGTTGAAATGGAAACTAATGATCACGTGTTTAAATTAAATCTTGCATTCAACATAAAGCCTAATTCCTAGCATATGACATTTCGGAGCTAATTAACTTGAGATTGAAATGTTTCCATATTACGAAAAAATTGCACATGACACGGTTTTATTTCAATTCTCCATTTAAATATATTTTGACTACTGGAAGTACTTTAATTTGCACCTTGTGTCCTTCCAATCTGTGGTGGATTTAGTAAGGAGGCAATGGGATCGGCTTTCCTCGCACTAAATTTCAAATCCATGATTTTTCAAGATTTTGCATAAAATTTTCAAAAAATTCCGAATAGTTTTCAATTTTGCCCCATTATTTTAGTTTTGTTCAATTTGCCCTCACAATTCTACAATCCTAACTCCACTCCTACTTCCAACCAGTGTTCTAAAAAGCGTAAAACATGGTTAGGCGTGGAGGCCAAGTTTTAAGATTTACAAGCCTAAGCGAAGCTTAGACGTAAAAAAATGTTTTTAGTTTTTAATTTTTAATCATTGTAAAAAATTCAAAAAATTAAATAATACATACAAAGCATCTAAAATTATAAAATACTGTATTTACTTAATAATCTCTACATAAATATAAGTTTTAAAATCATAATTACAAATCATAGATAACTTAAATCTTATATAATCTAACTCTTTATCGAACTACAATTCAATATCTTCTTCTATAAGTTTTATTTTAAAAAAAAGGAAAAAATTGGGCATGAGACGGAGGCGCGCATATGAACGCATAGGAGAGCATTAAGCGGTCAACATTGTCGTTGACCACTTAATTCCAGCCCGCCTAGGAGCGCCTAAGCTTGCCTAGGTAAGTATTAAGCGGTCAACATTGTCGTTAATCGCTTAATTCTCGCTTAGGCTCAAAACGAAACGTTTTCATCACGCTTTCCACCAAGGCGCGCTTTTTAGAACACTGCTTCCAACAACCATTCTCATTCGACTCTAAAGTCATGGATAGAGAGTGAGGATGCTTGTCAGATTTTTTGAATGAAATTATTCAACTAAAATATCCAAAAGCATATGTCATATTGTCATTATTTGATATAAATAAAAATCAGATTTTCAGTAAATTTTGATAAAATTTGATATAATATTTGGTTCAAAAGTTATGAGTCACAATAAATGTGTAATTAATATTAATTGTTGATTTTGATTTACATTTTAATCAGATTTTTTAATTGAACCAAACATGAACATTATTAGAAATCAAATTTATTATTCGTTGAAAACTTAAAAACATTCAAAAAAAAAAATAAATCCACGTGGCTTAGTCTAAAAAGTCAAACAATTGAACATCCCATTTTGGAATTTTTTTTAAAAAAATCACACACACACACACGACACTGCGTGTTGAAGCAGACTGTCCACGTATCCGTGTGTCCGAGAGCAATGTGTCCAAAACTAGTGAACATAAGCCACGCGTCATGCTTATGTATGCACACACATACAGTCGTGCATAGTTAGTGATAGACTCTACTGACCCAAAAGAGAGATTTTGTCAAAATTAGGTACCAATTTGTAAAAACCCATAAATGTTCGCTACCCTACCTCAAGACTTGGGGGCATAACATATATATATTTTCTATATTTAATGATTAAATGTCAATGTTTAGTATATTTTAAAGGCACTAACTTGAGAGGGTGACCTAATCACTACTCCATCAATTTGCGAACCCTTTTTCACATGTACATTTCCAGTTGCTAAGATACATATTTGCAATCGCTGGACCTCCAACATTACTAAAAAGAGTAGATCAAGTCGTTTTCTTTTCAATAAAATAAAATAAATTGCATGATTTCCAAGATGATGATTCATTTAAGAATAGTATTCTACATAAACCGACGAGCTCATTTGAATTTTCGGGCTCTACTTGAGATCAGTAGATATATCTTATGAAAATGAGTAATTCAAACTTTTATATATCAATTGTCTTTTTATATTTAGAGGGTGTTTGGTGGAAATTAAAATTAGATTTTTAGTTGATTGTAATATAAGTTTTTGAAATGTGTGGTTGAAAATATGTGGGTGGGATCCATGAAATATGTGGTTAATATTGATTGTTTGACTTTGACTTAGATTAAAATATTTATTCTGGCCCAAACAGGCCTTTTAAGAGTTGATTTTGAAAAATTCTATACATACGTGACAGGGAACCAACTGCCCCCTGTAATATGGCTCTCTGTACGTGTAGCACACCTCGATGATTTTACATGAATGACGTTGATAACTTGTTGTTAGTCACATGACGTCTCACTGTAGAAACTATATAAATGGAGAGAAGTGGTGGCCATATGCATGTCAAGTATCCTGTCTGCATGCCTCCACTTCCTCACTTACTGTAAACAAGCTAACTAAAATTTAAATTTGTCTGTGTGTAAGAGAGAGAAATGGGAAGAGGACGTGCTCCTTGCTGTGATAAGAGTAAGGTGCAGAAAGGACCTTGGACTCCTGCTGAAGATTTGCGACTTATCACTTTCATTCACAACCACGGCCATCAAAACTGGCGTGCTCTCCCCAAACAAGCCGGTACTGCCTCTCTCTCTCTCTCATCACTATAAACAAGGTTACAGTGATCATACACCAAAATGGACTCAATTTTCTATTATTTTGAATTTTCTTATTATATATAAATACAAGTAATAGTTTAATTCGTCACGTTCAAAGTTCAGGGGAAGTGAATAGTTCATTTCTTAATTGCATGTTTTTGTATGGAACTCTTTAATTGAAAACGAGGGTTCAAACTTTAGAAGTGATTACACATTTAAAAGAAAAAACAAAACTTCATCTACTATGTTCATCAAGTTGTACTTAATTTGCAGGACTACTACGATGTGGGAAGAGTTGCCGATTGAGGTGGATTAATTATCTGAGACCAGATTTAAGAAGGGGTAACTTCACACCTCAAGAAGAGGAAACCATAATAAACCTGCACAATCTGCTGGGAAACAAGTAAGATATATGATTGTTCTACCCTTTTTTCTCCAAACAATCAATATTAAAATCTTATCTAACAAATTACTGTATACTGAACAGGTGGTCAAAGATTGCATCTTATTTTCCAGGAAGAACTGACAATGAGATAAAAAATGTGTGGAATTCACACTTGAAGAAAAGATTATTGAATAGGAAAAATGTGGGTTTCACTCAAGACAATGATTCTTGTACATCGAGTTCAATTACATCATGTGGAAATGGGGAGAAAGGGATTGAGCAGTCTATATTCAAGAAACCTAATCAGAATAAACCAGGGCTTCTGAAAGAAATATCAACACGTCGTGGGCTAAGTGTCGAGCCAAAAGAATCAGCTCATTTTGATTCTCCGACTTCTTCGTATGCATCAAATTTCTCTAACATTAGTCAGCTCGATGATTTTTCGAGGGATGAAGCAGTGGGCTCACGTTTCAACTTCACTGGACCTAAACAAGTTGATAATAACATGTCCCTGGAGACCAACCCTAACAGTTCATCAGATGAAAAGATTGAAATCCCCTTTGACTCTGATGTTGACTTTTGGAACATGTTAGATGCCTTGGATCCATTACAGTCCTCCGCTGAATCTCAATCAAATGATCAGTATAAGGATTCCAATCTTGTAGAGAATCCTGAATGTGAAGTTGAGTGCAGGAAGTGGTTAAGAAATTTGGAAAATGAACTTGGACTTACCGGAGAAAATATTGGTGAACATCCACAAAAAAATGAAGACCAAGAGAGAGTTTTGGAGCCTACCTTGGATTATTTTCCAATATGGCCTCCTTCACCAGAAAATTTTGGTATCTAAAGTCAAGAAAAAATAAAATTACATCATTCTAGATAGATTATTAGAAAATGTGACAAAAATGGTAAAGTTAATTAACCAATTCTATATGCTTTTCATATGTAGATAGTTCAAATAGATCTTTCTCATGCACCTATATCTCATAATATTGGGTTCGTCATCATTGGCATCATTCCTCGTCACTCTGTTTGATTCATTATTAGTTACAGAGAATTTTTCTTTTCGTCATTTGAAAAACAAAATCGACATATCTTCTACATTATCAGTATGTTGACTTCACAAACATAGTGTGGGTAGGTGACATTCCCCACTAGAAAATGCTTGCATTTTGCAGCATAAGTCTGTATTATGTCCCCACATGAGAGAATGAGAGCAAATGGCTCAAGAAAGTATAAATTTATGACTATCAAACTCTTGAATGGTTTATCTAATTATCTTGAAGGAAAAAAAACGGCAGAAAATTTCAGCTTCTTATTGTACTGTACCATCCAATTTCCCTATTGAACATGACACATGAGTTTTACAAAAATAAAATAATCTTTGATAGGCATGAAGTAAATAAATTAGATCATACAATATCATCAATATCAACAAAATTTATAATGGGATGTCTGGTGTATTATATAAGACTGTACTAAATAGGATTAAAGAAAAAATAGTATTGTAATCCAATATTTTGAAGTAGAGCCATTACAGTCAGTTTGAGCTGTGATCCAGGGTTTAGCTGGTATAAGTGAAATTTTGAGTTTACACAGTGATATGGGTACAACATATCTTCAATAAGCGCACCACCCGGAGTAAAAACGAGACATCAGATGAACCAGACCCTAAGGATCGACCCCAGGTGATTTTGGAGGGTAATCGTAGACCACTCAGGCCCCTACTTATAGGTGTCGACTCATTCCTCTGCTAGGACGACTGCACAACCTCGACGAAAATGCACATAACTTTTTATACAAAGTTCAAAATTGAGATTCGTAAAATATGTTGAACTCTTGACTCGATAAGCTTTTCAATGGTAATAATATTATATGCCCTGTGAAGATATTTATATCAATTTCGAAAATCTAATTTCTCCATCATTATGAGCAGTTTGATTCCCTAAAGTTGACACCCACTACCCTATCGCACTTCGACACCCAATTTTTGGTATTTTCAGATCCATTTGACCCTTAAGTTGATCTCGGGAGATCATACGGTCATGATTAACATAAGACACTTGATTTATGCATATGCTAACCTAAATTCAAATTGTGGAGGAACGAAGCAATGATTGTTATGGTAGGCAAGGATGAAAGTAAGTGACAGTTTAATAATAATGCAAAATAATAGTATAATGTTGTATTCATGTGCACATGCATACTTATGCATGGACACGAGAGAAGTAACATTGCATAACTTGTAGAAGAAATGAAAATGTAACTAAGAGAGAGATGGTTGTGAATACTAAGATATGATATCTGAAATTAGAAGATCACGTTGTATTCAACGAAATTGCCAAAACGGGTGTATCCTACTATTCCCGTGTGGGATAGATATACCGCTTGAGAATCTCGAATTATGGGTAGTAGATGATAGGGTGTTTGGAGGGCCAATATTCGTACACTTGTGGTGTTAGGAAGTATCTTGGTGACCTTTAGACTGTGAATCGACTCGACAAGGTCAAGCCTGATTTATATATGATATTTCCTAGTGCAGTATAATGAGTCATGGTAGGAAATGATGAATTGATCTCTCGAGTTTCAATGGACAACGATGGACCCAAAACCATCAGAAAGCACGCTTTTATTGGCCGTATTGACAGTTGAGCTTTGAAGGACTCAAAAGATAAAATATGAATAAGCTGACATGTTGATGATATGCACGAATTTGAGAATGATATCATAATGAAACAAAAGAGAGAATAATGCATATGATCACATATATCATTATTTGTTGAGCATTCGCTCATATTGTCTCGTGTTATAGATGTGACAATGCATGTACTGGAGATTGGTGTTAGCTCTCAGATTTTCATCAATATGTGTTCTTCACATCAATTTTTCGATTTTCATTGGACACAATTTAATCAGGTACAGCACGTCAACACTAAGTGCAAGTAATTGAGAAAGTTTGTTAATTATTTCAAACATAACGAACTTATTTTTCCAAACAAGTCTAGAAGGAAAAAAAATATATATATATATTATACTACTCATCATGTCCAATATAATAAAATGGGTAATTATATATACATCATAACTTTTGTTGGCTGAATTACATTTTAATTGTAATTAAGGTCCCCAACCTTTGTTCACCATCACATTTATATCTCCAAACTTTCTGTCGCTTTTTCTTTTTTTTCCTTCAAGTAATTAGTACATAATGTACCTAATGACAGTCTAGGTACAAATATTTTATGCGCTTGTTTTGAAATGAGGAGCAAATACTTTATCAAACTCTTGTATTTGTTTTTTTCCTTATATGAAGTCTTTTTATGCCCTCCTAAATTTTTTAGTTGGAAATTATCATGACCGAGATAAGATGTGCTAATTAATAGAATGTTCATAATAAGAATACGATGAAAAAGGTTGAGAACATATGTGCAACAATTATCAAAAGTTATGGACCTTCTTAGCAATTAAAATGTGGTGGAAAAAAATAAAATTTGTGGAGTAAATTTAATTATCCTAATTATATAACAAATGTGTCATTAAGAAATTAAATATAAGAGAACATTCAAAAACTCTCTATATAAAAATAACATTTAATGTATACATAGAAATTTCGAGAGAGAATTTTTTCTAATATTCCAAAAATATTCTCTATTTTGACTCTTCATTTTACTTTTTTTTTAATATTTACTGATTTTTCTTCGCATTTCTATATTTTTTTATATTTCAATGATCAATAACTTCAAACATGATTTGAATAATTTAAGACCCAAAGTATTTATTAAATACAATTTGGAAAGTCAATTACACTCTACTTTAAAAGTTAAAATAACAAGAATTTTTGAGCTTATTTTTACGCATTGCCTATTTAAAATAGAAATTATATTGTATTTGTAGAGTATCTAACAAAGTCTCTCAACTGTGCATCGACACTGATACCATGAGTTGACATTACTTTTATCATATCATTTAATGTTAATTTTCAATTGCAAATGTGAATGCAACAGAGTTGCCAATTTGGCTCGCCACCTCAGAGCTTGTCCAACTCACGGCTGGCAGAAATTGAGTCGAGGCTCAGACCGAGCCTCATTTTGGGGTGTCGGCCTGAGTGGCTCATGTGGCTCGTCGAACCAAATGGGCCGTCGTGACGAGCCAACCCAAAATGGCCTGTTTTATTTGAAGAAGATAATTCTACCTTAAAAACAGGCAACAGTAGTTGCCTGTTAAAGAAAGGGAAGGCAGTCGTAGCTGCCAGCTACTGGCTTTATAATACAAAAATGGATTAAACTATTTTGCCAGAAAGAATTTGACACTTTGGTTGACATCCTCTCACATTTGTAGCGGGATCCATATGAATTAAAAAAGAAAAAAATTCCCCCTCCCCCCTATTGTGATGGGCCTGTCACAGAGGGTGTCAAACCCTCCCTGACACCCCAGCATTGTTCTACAAAAATTGAGGTTAAACTTTGAAATTCAATTTTTGTAGAAATGGATATATTTTAAAAATACGAGGTAAAATTTAACATAATTTAAATTGTTTAAAAAAATTTAAGATAGTCACGAATTAAGAAAAAAAAAAAGAGTCGGCTCTATCAGTCTAATAATATTGATGGAAAAAAGTATTTTAAATTTGAAAAAAGGGTCTAATTACTTTCTTTCTTTGTTTAATTTTTCAATCGTCAATCTAATGGATAATGGCTATTTCAATATTTCTACACTTTCAAAGTTGACAAAAATTTTGTCACTGAATGTGTTAAGAAAAATTGATGCCAATGCTTATCCCTTCTACAAAAAATTTCGACCAAATAGTCTCTTTAGTTATGTTAATCACTCGCATGTTTGGAAAGTGATTAAATTAAATATTATGAGATTATAAATTATCGGTACTATAGAATGTGCACAATGAGTGTATAGTAATTGTAGATCATATGAAATGTAATAATGTATTAATAAAAATTATGTATAACCATGAGTGATTGAATTATAATTACCTTCCAAACATGCTCTAAAATGGTGTTTTACATATGCAGTGGCGGAGCAAGGATATTTTTCTTTTGGGGTGGACAAAAATTATATAGCAAAAATAATTTTAAATAATATAACTTTAATTGTTTTCGACGTGTTTTCATATTTTGAAAACGTCGTATAATTTTATCATTATCAATTTCGTTAAATATGTTTTCTCAGTAGAGAAAATACCATTTTGTTCTATTACTAAATTCTTTCAAGAAACCGCGCTAACTAAAACCTTCCAAAAAGTACTCAGAGATTGCACACAGATTGAAGATGAAAATTGAATTCCCAATTCTCTTAATCACCGCTTTCTGAACCCTAAACTTTCTCTGAACAAATAGTTAGATAAACCACATGTATGCATATTATTAAAAATGGAGGCAAGATGTTTAGCTTTAATGGAGGCAACAAGTCTTATCTGATAAAAATCATGTCCTACTTCGAGATAACTCGACAATTGCAACCTTCAGCTTTTCAGAGTTGATGATTGATATGGGTGTATTTATCGATTCACACATCGTTAGAAGTTGAGGTTAAAATCGAGTTATCTTAATAAACATATTTATAAAATCTTGATTTTCCATATGGCCCTATATTTATTCAAGAAAAAAATACAGACACACACAATAAGCATCTAATATTTTACTACGAGAATTGAAGCACGTAAACCCAAATTCTCAACAAAAAATATCATGGAAACAATAAAATATTAAAAAGTACATAATATGATAGAAAGGAATAACCATTTGATTTGATTTGATTTGATTTTTAATTTTAAAAAAATCAGATTTTTTGGATGGTTAATGGACCAACCTTGCCCAAGTATAACTCCGCCCCTAAGCACATGCACCACCAGTGCTCATTTAACGTCACATTTATTGGAACCTAAATGACACCCATGATATTAAATAGCTTTCCTCTAATGTATAGAAGTTGTCACAAACCCATACATCAATTATGTAATGAAAATAGGGTAAATTTTCA
Source organism: Fraxinus cuspidata (assembly GCA_903798385.1). NCBI lineage: Eukaryota > Viridiplantae > Streptophyta > Magnoliopsida > Lamiales > Oleaceae > Fraxinus > Fraxinus cuspidata. The sequence continues at coordinate 11,091 of CAIGRP010017350.1, forward strand.
TTTGTTGGCACTGAACTCTTAGTAAAATTTTAACTGGATCACTTAACTTTAATTTGCATTGGAGTATGTTTGCCAAAACTTTTTTTAAGTTTCTAAGTTGGTCAAATATTTTCTTATCCCCCATATTCCAGTTGACTCTCAATTTATATTCACACATTTCGTATAATTCACAACTTACAATCTACGAAGACTTTATGAAACATACACTTAATTAAGTTAGAAAACTTCAATTTGCTTTCGAATTTCGATAGGCAACAGAATGTTTACAAAACTGATGAAATTTGACATTAAATTGAATTTCAATGATCCAATTACGATAAATTAAATAGCTTAGCAACCCAATTGAGATTTTGCTGAAAGATCATTGACTGCAGATCTAATTATTAGTCGTATTACTATTTTTACCATCCATATATTGACATACAGTTAGCAGGAACTCTTGTAACAAAATTGGTACTGCAACCTTAAGAAATGCTGTTTTCTTCTTCGTTATTCTTTCACTCTTCAGCATTCATGTTTGAAAGTATTTTGTTACTCATTCTTTTCCATGAGAAGTCGTGTTTAGGGTTTAGTGTTAAAACGTTAATTTTAAGAAATTTGAATGGTATTTTCGTTAATAAAATGGAAATTTTAGGTGGTTCTGATGGATGCTTAGCAGTAGGTTGTGGGTATAGGTTGACGAAACAGTGCTGGTGCTGTTACTCGGCGAACGTAAAACTACTCATCCAGAATGTGAGGCATTTCCCTGCCCTCCGCTTCCACCCGCCCGCCCGTCACTCCCATCAACTTAATTGGTAATTACAAATGTGGATGAAGCATTGTCTATCAATTTAATTGCATATTCGAATGGACGGTGATTGTCATTGTTTGGTCGAGATTAAAATTAAATTTTTAGTAGATTTTGATAAAAGTTGATGAGACGTGTGGTAGAAAATGTATTTTCTGCATTTGTTAGTTTTTGTTATTTTGCATTTTCTTTAATTTTTTTAGTTATTGAATTTTTGTTATTGGTAATTATGTGATGCGTTGTTCTTCTATATTTTGTTACTTTTTCGATTATAAATTTATATGACACGGGTTTTTTTTTTTTTTCCTTTTATAAATCTATGGTATGAAAGATGCTTATGTTGCAGCACCAACTCAACATTGATTGTTTGGTGATCTCGCTAGGTAGACAATATTGGAAAATGTCATTCATTTGAAGCTTGCCGCGGGAAACAAAAAGGAAATCGAGAAGGCCTAAAGAAACAAGTTTCCAATAGATCGGGGAGTATACTCGTGTACCCAAGAGTGTAAGGTGTAGGGGTTATAATCGAAGAACTTGCAAGATATAAATACCTTTGAAATTGAAAGAAAAGAAAAAATTACAAAATTATTTTCTAGTTAAAAAAGTTACATTAGTCTTTAGGTTCCTGGGATTCTAACTTCCTCGAAATATAACAATTTTCAGATTGAACTTGTAAATTGTAATTTTAACGTTATGGAAGTATAACCCTTTTCCCGTTTCATTTGTTGAATTTTGTAGAAGTGTAAGAATTTCATTTTCACTCGTTGAACTTTGTAATCTTTTCAATGTTCAGCAGCTGATTTCTTAAAATTAGATATTCGATTTCATACAAAACTTTGATTTCACTTCAATGTTTCTATTTTCGGCTATATAGAAATTGTACTGGTAGTTGGCGTGCAAAACTATTCATGGGCTTAGCAGAACTTGTAACATTTCGCTTAATTGGAAATGTAAGTTACATGGTCTTTTCATTTGTAGTTTAATTTTCAACCGCAAATTCAATTTCGACTTCTATATAAAACCTAACACATTGCGGGAAAAATATATAAAACGCCAACTTAATGCATTATGTAAGTCATAAGTAACACAATGTGCAAATATTTTTGAAGTGAATGTGGTAACAAGCACGTGCCAAAAAACTAAAAACTAACGCATGATGTAATGTAAAAATTTCGACTCGTGTGTTTGGAGCAATGTCCCTCTCTTAATTTGTCTCACTTTCTTTATTCCGTTCCACGTGAGAGAGGTTACTTCATAACTTTTTTGCACATTTATTAAATAGAACGCAAATCGTTAGAAATTCCTCGATAACGTTAGAAATTCCTCGATAACGTTGATTATTCCTGAAACATAACTATATAAACATTTAATACAAAATACATCATCGATTAAATTGTCTATTCATACTAAACTGACTCTTCCTCTCCGTTTGAAGCTAAAGCTCCCTTGCCCACGTCGGCACACATTACAACTAATGTAAAGAACTTCAAAATTTCCCATAGCGCAGGCCTATACTTGGCGTACCCAGAACTCGAGACTCAGATTTCATGCAACAAACAAAAATATTTTCAAAAAGTAACAGCGTTACGCTCTCATCTGCCGAATTCTTGAATCGGGTGAAATATTCTTGAACGATAATTTAGGAATTTGGGTTCATTTAGGGCAATGTTGGAGTCGGGTTGCGAAAATCTAGAGAAAAAGTAGAAAAAATTGCTCTAGAATTGTCTTGGGATTTTGGGTCACCACAATGATGCCAATGATTTATTGGAATCACATATTTTTTCATTTTTTTTCTCTGGCAACAAATAGTGGTGGACCTAATTTTCTATTTAAAGTCTAGGAAGGATTGGGTGTAATGTACTAATGTTTATGTTAAAGATGAAGATGGGTCAGGTCGTTTAAGCTTTGGGTGATTCACTTCGTTATAAAATCGAATCGAAATCAGTTTGGTTCAATTCACAAGTTGATTCACTTGATGAATGGACTGTATCGAGTTTGATTGTCTAGTCCACAATAAACGAGATCGACTTAGTGGGCTCGGTTATTAAAAAATTAAAAGAGTTATTGAGCATCTTTCAATTCCAAACCCCAAAGGCTCTTTCTTTCTAGATCTCACATATGCATTTTATTCCTTAAAAAAATAAAATCATTTATAAATATTTATGTATCTTCTTTTTTTTTACAAAATCTATCAAAAGTCACATAATTTTTTTTTTCAGTTATGACTTAAATTTTATAGTAAAACATTAATTGGACCCAACTTGGTTAGTGGTGTAAATTGGATAGTGCCGAAGAATATAAAAGAATATTAGAGATATAATGCTATTGATAATTAAATTTCTTCCTAATATAGGGATTAATGTGCAACATAATATAAAAGTTGTCCCAAACCCCTTAATTAATGATGTAATAAAATTCGAAATGTGACACAATCAGCAAATAATTAATTATATAATAATTAGGCATAATTTATTTCTTTTTTCTCATCCATCTATATATTCACACAGAGTAAACTGGAAATGTTGACAAATACATTTTTATCTTAACAAAATGGCAACTGCCAACTTAAGAAATGCTACTTTCTTCATCGTTGTTATTTCTCTCTTCAACATTCATGTTTGTAAGTTTTCTTGTAAATTCTTTTCCGTCGCTCCATTTTGCTTATCGATATATTAAATTTCTATACTATAAATGAATCACGTGACCTTACTCTCGTATAATTTAACTTTCTCTTTCACTGATATCAATAATTCTGTTGATTATCTTTTTGGAATTTGATCGACTAATTTGTTTATTGTGTTGAAAAATGTAAAAAATAGGTGGTTCCGATGGATGTTTAAAAGTAGGTTGTGGATATATGAACACTAAAGACTGCTGGTGCTGTTATTCGGCCAAAGTACAACCTCCATGGCATCCCGAAGATATATGTTTTGCTACTAAAGCGGAATGTGAGGCGTTCCCTTGCCCTCCGCTTCCACCCGGCCGCGACCGTAGGCTCCATTAGATAAAATACTTGTACCTTATCATTTGCTATTCTTTAACATGGGTATGCCTAACCTAATTAAACGTTACAAAATTGTTCCGGTCGACTCTAATTCAAATCTACTCTTTTAGTTTTTTTATTTGAATATATATAAATTAATCTGATCGCCCATCTTTAATTTGACCAAATCGGTGCCTATTAAACCCGAATTGGAGACAACCTAATGCTACTAAGGGTCAATAAATGTGGTACATTATGACTATCACGATTGATCGATTATGCGTAAAGAGAGAAAATTAATATATGAAAGTTAATTAAGGTCCGAAGTTTCTATTTTTTGTTTCAGCTTCTCATAAAAGCTATATAAATTACTTTCCAAAAGGATTTTGCTAGTTGTATATCGGAGTTGACACCACAGTATGCAGTCCACCCTCACAATAAACTAGCAAAACCCTTTCCAAAATTATGAAAACACGTACAAAAAACTTCTTAACGTCGTATTTAACTTTTGACTTTTTAAAAGTCCTTGGGACCTGAGTAATTTTAAATAGTAGTCTTTTAAACTAATTTTACTCTGAGTAATCTTTAAACATAATTATCAAAGTTCACCTGCATTACATAAAGTTCTCAACATCTGTACAAGATCCCATAAAATCATCCAACTGTTGGCCAATCTATTAATGTAACAATGAGTCACCGGGGCATAGCTCAGTGACGCAAATGACAGGAGTGAGGTAGTATCTACTGAGCTGACAGCCGCAGTGTGAAGGTTCGATATCCATCTCTTACAATGTATGGAATTGGATTCTTTGTGAGAAGTATAACAGCTCTTGTACCCTGACCTGTTGAGGCACATCCAGCGATTTACCTCATCTACAATGCTTTAGGGACGGGACGGTGGGGGACCCTCAAGGTTGGAGTTCAACCATTTATTAATGTAACAATGATAATTGGCACGATATCCCCTCGATCTTTGTCTCTATTGTGGTATACCTCTCTATTCTTTCATTTTGGTTCCCACAATGGCCCAAACATTGCAGAATACTCCTAATCCAATCCCGTTAATTTAGGCATTAAATCCACTTAAGATGGCCAAAATTAAAAATATCTCAAATGACAATATCGTCTTTCCCCTCATTTCATTTTGCTTTAAAATAAAAGAAAAATTTGAGATAGGAATCAAAATGACAGAAAAAAAAAATGAACAAATGGGCATTGGATTTCAATTATCATACGTAGTGTGCATGTCAAAAACCTTCTATTCGGCTTGCCTTGTGTCCCGAAGTTTTCTGCTAAATTTCCATCGCACATCTGCACAGACGAGGCTCTGTTGCATTCTCCAGATAAAATGGATTACTGTCAAACATACATAACATTTTCCTACTTTATAAATTTACCCATTTATTCATCTTGGCATGAGGAAAAAGACAATATTGCCCTTTGGGGAAAAAAATTTGACCCGTGAAGTTAAGTTTGAACCTTTGAAGGAGATTTTGCACTAGAATGAATGGATTGTTCAGTGGAGAAAAGGTCAGATGGTATTGTGCCTATTAACCATGTCACCAATCTTTTACACTATTTATCTCTCCAATTTTTTGGATTTTCTTATTATTTTTCGTTACTAAAGAAGAAGCCAACAACCTGGCTGCCTACTGCAAGAAAAAGCTTTCAACTTTCAGATTAGAATCCCCATTTAAATTCTCAACCGCTGCTTTATCAAATATCTCACTTACCCAATGCAGAAAAGAACCCGTAAAGAATACAATTCAATGTATTGCAACCCACCCAGACCCGGAAATTTTTGGGTTTATGCAAAAGGGTTTTTCACAGATTACCAAAGAAGTTGTTGGAAGAGCACTGCATGCAGTTTGCGTAAAGGGTGGTACTTATTTAAGCATATTTCACACCAACACGTTGATAAATATGTACTGCAAGTTTGGGGAAATTGATGCTGCTAAGAATGTGTTTGATGAAATGCTCGAGAGAAATGAAGCTTCTTGGAATAACATGATTTCTGGGTATGTCAATATGGGGCTGTATGTAGATGCTACCCGATTGTTTATAGATATGTGGAGTCGAGGAATTGAGTTAAATGGGTATGTTACTGCTAGCTTATTGACTGCATTTAGTCGGTCAGAGAGCATGGTTCTTGATGGACTTCAGATCCATGGTTTGGTGTTCAAGAACGGTTTGTTATATGATGTTTTTGTGGGTACTTCTCTTTTGCATTTTTACGGCATGTATGGGCTTATTTCTAGTGCTAGAACAGTTTTTGAGGAGATGCCTCATAGAAACGTGGTTTCTTGGACTTCATTGATGGTCGATTATTCAGATGTTGGAGATTTCAATGAAGTTGTTAAATTATATCAAAGGATGAGATGTGAAGGTATTAGCTGTAATCAGAATACATTCACTACAGTTATTAGTTCTTGTGTGGCCCTTGATGATGAATTTTTGGGTCATCAAGTGCTTGGACATGTTATAAAGTCAGGGATTGAGAGTAATGTTTCTGTAGCAAATTCTATTATATCGATGTTTGGTAATTTCAGTAGCGTGGAAAATGCCTGTTATGTATTTAATCACATGGATGAACGTGACATTATATCATGGAACTCTGTGATTACAGTTTTTGCCGATAACTGGCTCTTTAATGAGTCGCTTAGATTCTTTCATTTGATGCGTCTTGATCATGGAGAGATTAATGCAACTACACTTTCAGCAGTGTTGGTAGTCTGTGGTTCTGTGGATTACTTGAAATGGGGTAGAGGAATTCACAGTTTAGTAGTGAAATTGGGATTGGATTCTAATGTCTGCATATCAAACACTCTTCTTACTATGTATTTTCAGAGTGGAAGATATAAAGATGCCGAAAAGTTGTTTCAAAGAATGGCAGAGAAGGATATGATCTCGTGGAATTCGATGACGACTGGCTATGTTTTGGAAGGGAAATGCTTAGATGCCTTGAAAGTGTTGAGTGAACTGCGCCACATGGGGAAAATGATGAACTTCGTGACCTTTGCAAGTGTACTGGCTGCTTGCTCCAATGCTGAATTTCTTGTTGAAGGCAGGATTATACATTCACTTGTAACCATATCTGGGTTTCATCAGAATCTGGTAGTTGGAAATGCACTAGTTACCATGTATGGAAGGTGTGGCATGATGCAGGAAGCCAGAAAGGTATTTCAGATGATGCCTGAGAAAGAGTTGGTTACATGGAATGCACTGATTGGTGGATATGCGGAGAACCAAGAATGCGATGAGGCATTGGAAACTTTTAAATTGTTGCGACAAAATGGCGAATCTCCAAACTACATTACCCTGATAAATGTTCTTGGATCTTTTTCAGATCCAGGCAACCTACTGAAGTGTGGAATGCCCTTGCATGCTCATATTATACTGACTGGATTTGAAACAGATGAATATGTAAAGAACTCCCTTATCACAATGTATGCTGATTGTGGTGATCTTAATTCTAGTAACCATATGTTTTATGGATTACTTAATAAAACACCTGTAACTTGGAATGCCATGGTTGCTGCAAACGCTCAGCATGGCCAATGGGAGGAGGCTCTAAAACTTCTTCTTGATATGCAGAGAACTAAGGTGAATTTCGATCAATTCAGTCTTTCTGCAGGCCTTGCTGCTTCAGCAAATTTGGGTATCTTAGAGGATGGCCAGCACCTTCATAGTTTGGCTATTAAACTTGGATTTGACGGTTATCACTATGTGAAAAATGCTACAATGGACATGTATGGGAAGTGTGGAGAAATGAATGATCTGCTAAAAATGCTTCCATCACCGAGAAGGCGATCAAGATTATCATGGAACATATTATTATCATCTTTCGCCAGACATGGATACTTCCAGAGGGCAAGGGAAATTTTTCATGAAATGCTAGAGCAGGGGGTGAAACCCGACCATGTCACTTTCGTCTCACTTCTATCTGCATGTAGTCATGGGGGTCTAGTAGACGAAGGTCTTGCATATTTTACTTCAATGACCACTGAGTTTGGAGTCCCTGCTGCTATAGAGCACTGTGTCTGCATAGTTGATCTTCTTGGACGATCTGGAAGACTTGCTGAGGCTGGAACATTTATCAAAGAAATGCCCGTTCCACCGAATGACTTTGTCTGGCGAAGTTTGTTGGCAGCATGTAAAACCCATGGTCATTTGGAACTGGGAAAGAAAGCCGCTGAAAATATTCTTAAAACAAACCCATCAGATGACTCTGCTTATGTCCTTTATTCAAACGTCTGTGCAACATCCGGAAGATGGCAAGATGCACAGAGAATTAGGGTCAAAATGGAATCCGATAATGTGAAAAAGAAGCCTGCCTGCAGTTGGCTTAATGTAAGAAATAAATTAACTACCTTCGGGGTAGGAGATCAGTCCCACCAAGAATCCGAGCAGATATATATTAAATTGATGGAGCTGAGGAAAAAGATCAAAGAAGCAGGTTATGTCCCTGATACAAGCTATGCATTGCATGACACAGATGAAGAACAAAAAGAGGATAACTTATGGAACCACAGTGAGAGGCTTGCTCTTGCTTATGGTTTGATCTCTACACCAGAAGAATCAGCTCTCCGAATTTTCAAGAATCTTCGTGTTTGTGGTGATTGCCATTCAGTTTACAAGTTCGTAAGCAATATAGTCAAAAGGGTAATCACATTAAGGGATCCTTACCGGTTTCACCATTTTAGTGGTGGCAAGTGTTCTTGTGGTGACTATTGGTAGCGTGCTAAGCCCTGTAGGCCATCAACTAGCTTTGATGATAGCTTTGTACAGTTTGAATGAGGCTCGTTTAGCAGAATGACTTGCATTGACATCAGTGGCTCGTAAAATTAAAATCGTTCTTCTGTGTTGATAGTGCTCATTAGTGGATTTGATTTAGTTGTCATGTGGTGGATTTTTCGAACCCAAATGTACTCCTTTGACATGAAAAAATTCGATTAAAAATTGTCTTAAATTTATTTATGAGCCCTCCTTGTTCGGTTGCTTTTGGAAGCCTTTCACAGTTACCACTTGCCAGTTTGAGGCATTTTAATATGGTCTGGAATTTAGAAACAATGCGAAACTGATAAAATTGATATGCGATCTCATGTTAATTTTTTATTCTGATTATTATCTTGGTAGAAAGTTCCAAAATAGGGTGAAAAAATTATTGAACAACGATAAAGTAAAGGACCTCCCGCTTACTAAACGGGTGCTCTAACCAACTGAGCTACGAGAGCTGTTTTAAATAAATTGAAAGTTACCTATATATCAAAATATAAAAATTGCACCATTCTACCGCATAATGTAGAAATAGGTGCTGATTAATCCATTAATTTTTGTTTTTGGTAAAAAAATATATATTTGACAATCTTTAATCACGGATTAAGTGTTGATTGAAAATAAGTTATTATTCTACTACTTAACTACGGTTCTTAAATTTAAATGGAGATTTTTTATTTAGTTGTATGTAAAATTATAGTAGTTCTAAGGCATAAATTGAATAAAAACTTTGGAATACTAACGAGTTAAAAAAAAAAAAAAATGCAAGACAAGACAAAACAAAACACGACATAAAATTTTCATCTTCTTGTATACTTTATCCATGTAATGTATTTGCTTTATGTTTCATTTTATATCTTGATTTGTAATTCTTTTTGTTTAAGCCTTTCAAGTTTGAATCTATATATCCTAACTATTTGTTCTTGTAATGTATTTCTTTATAATTTCCTTGAAAGCCAAATGATCTTTAAAGATGGGGTTAAATGGACAAGGAAAAACTATAAATTCTATCATGGCGGCACGTGTACGTTCTTGAAATGTATGGTAAAAAGGAATAGACCAAGAGAGAGACCACAATATGATACCAATAAGCAATTCCCGTAAATGTCGAATAAAGATTAACCATTATACTGCTTCCGGTCATAAAGAAAACTGTATAACATTTAGAACAAGATCTAAGAATAGCAAGCTCAAATCGTCATATAAAACTCAACCACTGGATTTTAACAAGGGAAAAGAACTTGTGCTAGGGTGAAAACACTATTCCACTTCCTGCAAGTAATCGTCGATTTCGGCAGGAGTCAAAACTCTGCAACACGAGAGGCAACCACCATTATCGATCCGCAAACAACGATCAATTAGAACTTAGGTTCAACTACTCAGTAAAGAAGACACTTGCCTGAATACTTTGTCACTGCCAATGATGCCAATCTCAATGTTTTTGCCAGAAATTTGTCCTTCAAATCTGAGACGGTGGGAATAAAGGGTCGTCATCACCAATTTAATTAGTTATATAAAATTACAAAATTTACAATACGTAACAAAGATTGGAAAACTTTGGTTCTTACCCCTCCTTCAGTGTCAATATTGCCGTGTGTACAGCATCATCAAGCTCCATATCATCAGTGTACCTGCAACAAGTATCCAAACAAATCCCATTCAACAAAAACACGATAAGAAGATCATAACAGTCCTAGAAATAAATGGTGGTTGAACTTGATAATCAATGCACTAGCAAAAGTCATGAGTTCATATGTAATACTAATTTTTGTTACTTGTAAATTTCCCCTTTTTCGAGTCAGATATTAGTGTATAGGTTGGTTGAATAAATCAGAGACCATGTTCATCAAAACAGAAATGGATGAGTCCCGTAGACTGTTTTATTAAACATTGCCATTTTTATCTTCCAAGCAGAGGGATCTATCCTCAGATTCAGTAAGCAGATGCTTTGAACAAATGAATATCGTCTACAATCTTAACTTAAGTAAATTCAGAATAATAAACTTCCGTATAGAAGAAGGATAACCCAAGGCTGGATGGCCGAAATTGACTAGTTCTAGGGAACCAAAAAACCTTTCTACAGCTTACAATTGCTCAAAGAGATTAATATTATCCTGTCTGTAGCAAATGTTAAATCTGTACTGAAACAAGGGAAGGGAAGGCAATGGTTGAACTCCTGGCAAATCAAATCTGAAGGGAAAAAATAAACAACCCACCTCTTTTCCAGAAAAGTCTTTGCATTGGACACATTCTTCCCCATGGCTGATGCTTTCCAAGAGAAGTATGAACCTGATGGATCCACCTGTAATTAAGGAATTAAATTAACGGAAAAAGATAAAAAATGATTTGATTACAAGCTTAACATTCAGCCAACAAAACAATGCAGAGTTCTACAGGGTGTAAAAATTGGCTCATCCTAAGACACATTTAGATTTGTGTAGATAAAGTTCAGAGTGCAAATGTTGCTCGATTTCGGTCCATTAATAGAAGCTTCAACATGAATGAAACAGAAGAACATTTAAAAAGTAATTTGAAGAGTAACACGTGCCAAAATGCAGAACTTGATATCTGCAATAGTCTATAAATAAGCAGTGTGTTTAAAAAATTGTTTTGAGGCACTCGTGATTTGAGAAGTAATTTATGCCAAAATGCAGAACACGGGATCTGCAATAGTTTATAAAGAAATTAGAAATAAAATTGCTTCGTTTTACGTAAGAAAAAAGGAATAGGATATACAAAGATGTTGACAAAAAGAAATCACTTGACATACCTGATATAGTTGTGGACCCTTGTCATCAAACCCCGCAACCAAGAGAGAGACGCCAAATGGCCTTACACCACTAAAAGAAAAAACCATTGAATTGAATCAGAAAAGCAATACAAGGATGCTTGATATAATAACAGGAAAAAATACATTGAACAATCCTTTCAAAAGTTCATGAAAGGTTAAACAAGAAACAAATTTAAAGAGTCTGTTTGACAACCATTATTTTAGAAAAAAAGAGTTGAATAGTGATTTTTAAGAGAATGTGTGGTTTAAAAGTAGGGAAATGTTTTTGATACATGTAGAATATTTTATTGTGTAAATGTTTGGTTGAAAATAATGATGTGGCAAACCATAAAATAAATTAATGGGTGTCAAACAGGCACTAAGAGCCTCCAATTTTGCTCTCCAGGATAGTTAAGTCCTGAGATCAGATTGACAATTTATATTGTTACTATTCAACTCTCTCTTCCAGGAATCTAGTTTCTAAAGCAAGTAGCCACTTTACCTCTTTTTGAAATGAAGTATGAAGAAAATTTCCTCAAGATAATTTACTTAAAGCAATTTCTTATCGTGTGTTAACAGTATGTGACATTATGCCTGTGGTTATCGGAAATATCATGAAGAAATACTAGCAAGCATGGCTAATAAATCCTAATCAGGCCAACCAAATCTTCTATGTGCTGCATTATGCAATCTCCGATGAGCTAAATAAATTTCATGCGTTGACATCAAAAAATTGGGCATTAAATCTAAAAAAATAACCAGAATGGGACTATATGGGTCGTTAGGCTCGTCTAACTAGCAATCACCCTAACAATGGTCAAAGGGCAAAAAAGGAAAAGAAGATAAGGAAATCAAGTCCCAGAGAGTAGTACTGTCATAAGGTGATCAGCATGATTTTATCACTTGTATAAGGAAGTCTCAAAATCAATTTCAGTAACAAACAATTTGCTTCACTATAATGAAAAAGCAAATGATTAGACAATATATGGTAGCTACCCTGATTGAGTGAATTCCTGCATAACAGCAGCAGTCTCCCTTACAAGTTGTGTAACAGGGATTGGTTCCTACAAAGTACATGCACAAAAAACTGATCAGCATTAAATGATATGTTCATGCTAAGAAAATTCCATTTCTAAACAATTTCAAGTACCAAATAGTAAAAGTGCTACCATAAAAAGAATCTCAAGAAGAGGCAATTGGATAACTACTTTCAATAATAATAGCCAGGAAAAGAAATTTGAAGATCCCTAGCAATTGGGAAAATGATTTTACAACTTTTAAGATTTCCCGACATCCTCAATCTTGGAGGCATAACTCTCTCTCTCCCACCTAAAAAATTTAATACTTACATGTCAGGAAATATTAATGTCTGCCAATATGGGGGAAGAAAAGCTGTATTCGAATGTGGAATGTCAAATGAAATTGTGTGTGATAGGACCAGAACAGAAGTTCGAAGGTTATGTTAATCAAATGACTCCTTTTTTCAATATGTTCAAAGTAAAAGATGTATTCAATTATTCCATATTACATACACCATCAATCCACTAAACAAATAACTTCCACCACCTTATTATAAAACCTAAAAGAACCTTATTGTCCAGATAGGACATGAACTAGTCAGATGTATATTCACTCTGTGTTGAGGATTAACTCACAAAACATAAAACAGGTAAATAATTACTTGACATGGTTTATTATATGTGCATGTTTGGCAAAGCTTTTGAGTGCTTATAAGCTATTCAAACATCATTTTTAACCACACAGTTGTTAAGATCAACAACTTTTATCTACTTTTTATCCACATTACTTGGAACCTCCAGCTTATAAGAACTTAAAAGCTTAGCAAAGAAAGCAATATCTACAAATTAATGTACTGAAGATGCATACAAGAATAAATTTATTTTAGAACCACTTAGACCTTTACAGCCATGTTTCAAGACTCAGTCAATTCCCATCATAATATATGGATTTCTATAGCCAAAAAAAAAAAAAGAGAGAGAGAGAAACAGGAACTCAAAAAATTAATATTAGAATACAGAAAAGCAGAGTGAAAAAAATTAAATTCTACAAGAGCAAAATAAATACTTTATAAAGCCGATGATACTGCTCAGCCTGCTTCCTACTTTTTCGAACCAACACCCGAGAATCGGGGCCCATGCCACTGCCAAAAGAGAAAATATAACAGGAGAGTTAAATTCTGTAATGAGCAGCACAGATTCAAGACATACAAGCACAAAACTATTTAATGCCTCTCTAGGTATTATCAAATATTTCTTCAAATCCCCAGTCTCTAGAGTTCAAGAAATTTTTCAAAAGCATACAAGAACCTAACATACTTTAAATATCAATAAAAAATACATTAGTTTATATTGTGTACAAAAGATTATTACAAGGACTTGCTAAAGATTATTTTCGTGTCTTGCATGGTTGTCTACCATTTCGCCAAGATGATTCTAAATGAACAGCAATGCAAAAGATATCCCATGATATTAAGCCATAGCAAAAATGGCTTCAAGATAAATTAGTATTACACCTGTATACAACTCCAATATTCGGAGTCAAAATCTGAATCTTTTGGACCTGGAAGAAGAAAAGGGCCAAGAACAGTCATTATCGAAGGCATTAAAAACATATATAAATAAAGAAAAAAGAGACAGTTAAGGACAGTTGAAAGGGAAAATGTAATGCAAGAAACGGTAGGAGTAAATGGTGCTTAGGAACAAGTTCTAGTCTGGTTTAACTCAAAATCAGATTTTTAGTAGATTTTGATCAAAGTTGATGAAATGTGTAGTTGAAAATGAAATTAAGAAAAAATAAGTTCAAGAAAATGGGGGTCAAATAGGGCCAAAAGTGATATGTATAGTGGTAACCAAAATAATACCAGGCTATCTATGAAAAAAATTGCTGCTTCAATAAATTGAAGACCAGTGACACAGAACATCAATCTCATTTATGTACAGTAATTTGCTGCTAGCAAATTTAAAATATACATAGGAGAATGAAAGTAAAGTAAACCAATACAGACTGCATATTTTCAACAACTTTACATATAGTAAATAAAATTATTTCATTCATGCAATTACTATTTATAAATGTTAAATAGCCATTTGTGCAAGGTAAGGTTTAAGAGCAGAAAAAAGGCACAGCAATTTATATCAGAATTCCGAACGTATTGTGCAAGTGCTAGATTTGCACTAAAAGTAAATATAACATGAAAATTTTTGATAGTTGATAATGGTAACGCAAACTGAAACAGTCAGCTATCAATCAAGGACTCAAATTTTTTAGATCATAAAAAGCAAAAGATGAAAACGTGTGGGTACCCAAAAAAAAAAAAAGAAGAAGAAGAAGAAGGAAATGCTGCAAAACGATTATATATTTATATTTTGTTATTTACACCATGGCATGCACTAAGTAAGATACAAACACAATGCATAGGAAAAATTATTAATGTCGAGTTATTAACTAATATCAATCACTTAAAATCTTTTACGATATTACAATCAAACTGATCTCTATTTGACTATACCTAGGAAACTGCATAACATATAGTCACATTTGTCAAGAAAATCTACAATTATGAAATATTGTTGTTTATAGTTTCTGTTTGACTATACCCAGAAAACGTGTATTCATTTCACACTTATATTTTTATAAATGCCAGGTATGCTGCCTTGGCTTAGAGTTGTCATGAGGATGGCTTATATTTTGGATTTTAATGTATTCCACCATACATCAACAAACCATTACCACATCAGAGAGGCAAAAATGCTACTGAACTTAAATATATCAAATCATTCAAAGGTAAAATAAAGAATGGGTTGTAATTGCAACAATCAAACTCAAAATCCACCAATGTGCCCATAAAATATACTTACAGATGTTTCATCAACCAAGATAGATGGTAATTTCTTCTCTGTCGCAATAACAACACCATTAGCAGCTGCAATTAAACCCGCATATAAGTAAGTAGCACATAAAGACACTCAATAAGCATGTGATAACTGGTTCAATAAAATATCATTTTTCTTCACATAATACCAAGCTTTGGTACATTAAATGAGAATCAACAGGCAAAAATTTTATTTCCCTACAGAAAGCACCACCTGTCTACCCTTTTCCTGAAATGTTGGTTTTCACAAATACATTTTAATTTTCCATTCATCAGCAGCCCAGTATACACATACATTTTAATTTTCCATTCATCAGCAGCCCAGTATACACATACAGAGAGACCAATGTACCAGCAATGTCATCAATTAAATTGCTAAATACAGGTAAGTTTACGTCATTATGAGACTTGGCAGGTGAGGATTACCCACCATATCAAACTTTAAACAATAAAGTTAAAGGTCAGAAAGCAGGGAATTCACCATCAACAAACGTATATCACGCTGGTTGAAATCTTCACATATCGCTAATGCAGTACTCACGAAAAAAAATAGCAACGGCCCAAGTCATACAATCTAGTTCTTCGAATGCTACATCTAAATTTTACCAAATAAAAAATATCGAAATAAAAGTTTCAGATTTACCTTTAATTCCTAAAGATGTCTGACCAGATCCAACTGCAGTTAAGGCGTGTTCAATCTGAACAAGTTTTCCTGAAGGACTGTGTCAATAGCAATAATAAATCATAATCAGTACACGCATATACAGATTTGAATACAGACAATATTCATATCCGCTCAAATAGGTGCATTTTTAATTTTCGAAATTAAAATAACTTTTGAACACATACACAGCAGATGAATGCATACCTGAAAGTGGTGAGAGAGAAAGAATACTGACTGTCACCCATTGATTTATAGATAAAACTGTAACTGAGCTCCTGTAGAATGAACTGAAGAGAAAGACAGAAAAAAGATATGCATTATAACTAACTATTTTAATAAGTCGAGAGTACAAAAAAATAGACAGAACTGAGCATTCAGGGTAAATGATATTTCTGATAGATTAATTTTTTTCCTGAAACACAAAACTCAAAGCCCTAAAAGAGCTTCATTTTAACCTACTGACCATTAGTTTTCGCAAGAAAAACAAAAAGAAATTTATTTCGGAAACGTAATCCATAAGCACAGCTCTAATCCCCTATGATCTACGCGAAATGAACCAATTGCGAGTTTAACAAAGATTTTGTACAAGAAAAATCCCATTTTTTTGGTTTCCAAAATAACCTTGCAATTTCAACTGATTGACGAAAATTATTAGAAGGAGAGAGAGAGAGAGAGCAGAAACTTGTATACTTTGGAGAATTTCTCCGACAAAATGCTATTGCAATTGCAGTGTTGAAGCAGATGGAGGGGTTTTGTTGCTGATTTCTTGTAGAGTAATTAAAGATCGCCCTTTTGTTTATGCGGCTGCTGAGGCCCGTTGAATGACCCGAACATGATGTGTGCATATTTCAAATCGGGCCTGGCTGGTCGGGTCCGTTTATTGCGTATTATTAATTTATTCGTACTAATTTTCACAAATAGCTTCATATGTTTTACACTTCCAATTTGTAAACTGGATATACTAGTATAATTTTTCACTTCTAGCACTACAAGTGATGATGAATCATAAAACGTCAGGTTACGCCTCTATGATCAACTTATAAATTCTGTAAGAATAACGTATGAGCGTTTAGTATCAGTTTTAAGTGTAAGTTCGTCTAAAAACAATTGGTCATCAATAATAAGACATGAAATTCATTATCACCTAATTTTAGTGATATCACATAGCATTATTCTTTCTATAAAACTCGTTGAATATTACAATTGACAGGGTCGTGACTTGAAAATATGGGAAATGTGATACTAATATCTATCATTACATCATTACTATGATGTCATTGCACTATTTTCACTATTGTCAATACGCATGTTACAGTATTTACGTTATCATCATATTACTTGTTTCACATTAGCAATATTGTCACGCTGACTTGTGCAAGCATATCAGATGCTATAATACGTGATAGGCTCTCTACATACAGTGGCGGATCCATGATTTTAAGTCAACACGGGCAATTGTTGATCGTCGGTAGCAATAAAACGTTAAGAGCCCATTTGAGGCCTTTTTTTTTTTTTTCAAGAAATGCATTTTAGAATAATGATTTTATGAAGAATTTGTGTTTAAAGATAAGGAGAAGTTCTGATATTGAGTATAATATTATTTTATTGAAAAATATAGTTGAAAAAAAAAAGAGAAAAATGTATTCTAAAAAAATGGGAATCAAAACCTAAAATTTAAATATAACAATTATTTTGTTTTAACTAAATATATATAATTTTGTTATATGAGTTAACAATATTCACCAAATGACATTGTAGTCAAGTTATAATTCAAAGNGTATTCTAAAAAAATGGGAATCAAAACCTAAAATTTAAATATAACAATTATTTTGTTCAAACTAAATATATATAATTTTGTTATATGAGTTAAAAATATTTACCAAATGACATTGTAACCAAGTTATAATTCAAAGGAAGAGCTCGGGTTCGAATTTTTACAATTCCATTAACACCACTAAAACTTAACATATATTATTATGTTTAATTTTAGTGTCAAATTCATCCATTGCCATAATGGTAAATCTGTCAATAATCCTAAAAAATGTCACAGGTTCGAATCTCCTCCCCATTTCATTAATTTTGGTAAAAATTGTAGAACTAAAACTATTACATAATAGATTAGTTGAAAGGAGACTCAAACCCATATCCTTTATTAGTATGAAAATGTAAGCTCCAACCAACTGAGCTATGGAAGATGTTAGAAAATAAAATGAATTATTAGTTATATATTCTAAAATATTTATCTATTGTTAACAAAAAAAAATTGTTCTCGACAGATTCAGCACGGGCAGCCGCAAGGGCTCGCCAGGTGTTCGATACGCTCCTGTCTACATATTATATCTTGGAGAAGTTTAATTTAATGTTATTCACGCCATCACGTTAGTATTTGGAGGGGTCTAATGGACCCCGAATTTAGTTTGTATATGTGCGGTGAATATATTGTATTGTATAACAGGTTGAATTAATTCATATTACAGGGGAGATGTTGCTAAATTTTTTATAAATTATATGCGACATTTTTTCTGGAAATCTATAAGTCATCGCTTATTCACAGTCGCACAAATATTGTTATATCCATAAATTACGTGGCATGCTCGGACGGATGGGGCCTCATATATGTCAACGTGGTATCGATTATTCAATTGATTGGGCTTATTTTAATTAAATAATAGCATCTTGGGATTGGATTGGTCTATTTAATCAAGCAACATCATATTGGGGTTGGAGCTTGGCCCATCATGCTCACTTGACCCATTTATTTCTTTATACACACACACACACACACACACACACACATGTATATATATGTGTGTGTGTGAGTTCATTTCATAATAAGGTACGCATTCTAACCCTAGCCAAAATTACATCTACTGTCTCTTGCACTCATTTTCTTTCTTGTCTAATTATTAACTTGATTGTTGAAATGCAAACGGTCATCGGACTTTTTTCTCGACCGACGATCTTTGCCTCCTTACAGGGTGTACCAGTGTGCATGTGATGTGTGGAATGAATTCTGTTTAAAGCATTTTTTGAAGTCAAAATGAAACATTTGGAGTTACGTACTTATTCTCAAAAAAATTGAAAATCATGATTTCAACAAGTAGTAGAATGTGCATAGTTGCGAGAAAAACTACATTAAAATAGAATATTCAATTCAAATTTGAGATCTTGATATACTTCGTGGATCAAAAACTATCGAAAATTTGGAAGTAGTAATCTTGAATTTAAGTAGAATACCGATTGACATACAATTGATGATTCCCTCGTCGTTTATCAAAACTTAGATCCAAAATTACAAGAATTATTGGGATATATCAATTTCGGTATTATGATCTCAATAAATACCGAGAACAACTAGAATTTCTTGTGAGAATGAACTTTATTGATATGATCCTCAAATAGATCTCATTACATGATCTCTATAAAAATCATCTACTTTATTGTAAAACTTATTTTGAAATTCAAGAATTGAAGAAAAAATTACACCTTTGAAAATTGCACGTGTGGAATGAAAAAAATAAGTGTCTTAATTCAAAATTATTTTTCTAAAATATATGCCTTTTTATGAGTTTTTTCTCATCGTGGGTAACAAATAGTAGATGGGTTGCACCTTCTTAACTTACGGTAGATGGCAAGAAATGTTATTCTTATGCATATATCTTGTCATATAATGACTTCATTTTAACAAAGCACTTAGTTATAATGATGACTGGTGAGTGCGATTCACGGACAACTTGTAAAAATAATAAAGAGCCACTTGGAATAGCTTTTGTTTATTTTTATTTTTTTGAAGAGTTTTGTGAGTAATTCACGTTGGACTAACTTATTTAAAAGTATTTTTAGGTGGACGAAGCACTTTTAAAAAATTGTTCAAGCAGGCCTACTAATAATTTTTTATTCTTATAGATACAAAGATAGGGGCAATGACAGACTCCATATTCAGTACAAAATGTCTTATATAAAAAAGAACTTCTAATCTTGTATGTCACCTCTAAATTTTCAAAAGCTACTCCAAACTAACCCTAATTAAAAGATATTATATTTACTCTTTTCATCACAACTGTGAAGTATTTCAATAGAGACAAAGTGCTTGATTGATATAAGGTTAATATTGAATTTATTGAATAAAAAAAAAATGAAATTTCAATACTCAGTCTTGTCGTCAACGAAGATATAGTCTACATCGAATATACTATCTAGAGGAAACTAAAATCTGCACAAATGTATAAAAGAAAACAAACTAAAATACGCATGCATGCTTTCTAATCCATTTAATGAAAACTGGTTGTGAAAAATTCACAAAGAAAAAGATATAGCTCAAGGGCTCTGAAAAATCTGTCAAAAAATTCAGAATCAAAGTAACAAAAATGAAATAAATAGATGCTTTGGATTTTAACTTTTATTGCTGTTACAAGTCTCCACGATATTAAATTATTATACACAGCTTAATCGTCGGATGAACCAACCCAAATCAAGCATTGTTCTCTCTCACATAAAACAAAATAAAAATACTAAAATAGCAAAACGAGAGTTTTGTCTTTGAAAGAAATGATCCAAATCTCAACCGAAACACTCGACGATACCTATAATCGTCGCAGGGAAATAGGTCTATATAAATTTGATGCTACCAAAAAATGTACCTATTTATTTTCGGGTCTGGCGACTGAGAATGAGCACGAACGAGATCTTCCAGTACCTGAAACAAAGGTGTTGAGGTGTATCCTTGTCGCCCCTCCGATGCTTAAGTCAGAAAGAGAAATTTAGAAAATAAACTGTATGTTGGTGTGTTAATGAGAAAAACGTACCTTAGTAGTGAAGTCAGGTTGTGTATTTANTACCTGAAACAAAGGTGTTGAGGTGTATCCTTGTCGCCCCTCCGATGCTTAAGTCAGAAAGAGAAATTTAGAAAATAAACTGTATGTTGGTGTGTTAATGAGAAAAACGTACCTTAGTAGTGAAGTCAGGTTGTGTATTTATAGATGTTGGAAGTTGAATCCTACAGGGATTCATCTTCTAACATTCTTTATAAAAGCAAGAAGTTTGTAGTGTATTAGAAGTGTATATTTTCAGTTGTGGTGGAATTTGTAACGATTTAGGAAACGTAATGAACAAACGTGGGGAAGTTATTGTCAAAATATGAATAATATTTTGAGAAGACGTGAGTTTGGGTCAAGGAGACGGGTAAATAGGGGGTTATAGCCCGACCTAGAATGTAACCCCGACCTCAAACATAAGCCCAACCTCATGCATTCTCAAAACACGCTACTTGTAGTTCGGGCATAGAGGTCGAGCTCGGGCCTTCACGTATGTCGGCACCATCAAAATTAAAAACCACAAAATGATGAGAAAACTACAATTTTAGATAAGGGAAGAAAAATGAATCAAGGGTAGGGAAAGAGAAATGAGTGAATATGGGCCATACCTATACTAAATAATGCTCGACGATTTTTTCTAATGTGCCTCCAAACCATACCTCTTCTAGCCCTATTTGGCTCAACAAAAAAAATTAGATTAAAATTAAAGTTGAAGTCAAAAATTTTATCCCCTCGTTTTATGAAATCTATAATTCTTCAACCACACATTTTATCTACTTTTATTAAAATTTACTAAAATTTTAATATTTATTGAAACCAAACTTTGCCTATGTTTGGACCACATTATTTTTTTCATTCTCATTCTTCTACTCATTTTCAACCACACATTCTTCAATAAAATAATATTTTCTATCACATCAATAACTTTTTCTTCTTTTTTAACGACGTTTCGTCAATCTACTATTTCAAAATACATTATTCCAAAATGGCTCAAATACACCCTTTCGTTTAGGAAATACCATTTTTACTTACTTTAAACTTGAACGAATGCAGTAAAAATTAAAATTTTAATACAAATCTTGACTATCTCCAGTATAGATTAATCCTGGATTTCCCTGCGTGGCCGTCCGATTCCTCACTTCCCATTTGACACTTGACAGTAAGCTCCCTTTACACTTCATTTTTTCTCTCTCAAGCTATCATTTCAAGTTTGATTGTTGTTTCTTTATTTCTTTTATCACAATTGGTTTTGCTTCGTGGGTTGTTCTGGTTGTGTATTTTTGCCGATGGGGTTTGTCAACTTTTGTATCGTTAACGATTCTTGATTCATCTATTACAGAGATAATCTCTGTTTTAGGCTTTAAGTCCCCAAAATTTGCAGAAATTTCAACTTATAATTGCTTTGCTGATAATTGTGCGAGGTTTTTAGCTTTTGTTGGTAATCTTCACTAGTGGGGTAATTTGTTTACTGTAAGACGAGAATACATTAACATCGCACTACAAGGGGAGTAAAAAACGGAACTTTCAATTAATCGAGCGTGATTTCAGTTCCCAAATCTGTCTCCGGAAATTAGATGCATGTTTGGCTGTGCTTTTTGTTAGTGAATTTGTTTACTTTACGACAAGAATACTTTTAACTTTATACTGTTAAGGGGATAAAAAACGAATCTGTTAAGTGATCAAATGCAATTTCAATCCCCCTCATTTGCCCCAGAAATAGATGCACGTTTGACTGTGATTAAAAGCTTGGAACTATGTTTTGTTAGTAAAAAAACTAACTTCGACAAAATAAGTAACTTAAAACTAAGTTAGACATACTTTTAAGCACATTGAACGTGCTGAAAATTGTGTCCTTGTGTTGTTCGAACTTGATGTAAACTCACACAGAAGTAAACTCATCTCTTACAGATAGCCTCTTCTTTTTTTTGCTGTCACCTTTTTGTTGTGTTTCGTTTATTTTTTATGACTTGCCTCATGATAGTGTGATTTTATTTGGATAAGACATAGTCTAGTTCATATCCGGTGATAGCTTGTGATTTAAAGGGAAAAGGAGTTTTTGATAAACAGTCATCACGACTGTTAATTTTTCGTGCAATTTTGATAATGATTATTGTTTTTTTCCTTCCTTGAAGTGCCTTTGGTAAAATAATCCTGCTTAGTGCACATCATTTTCTTGTTCACTGCAGGTGAGAACATTTAGCGATTGGTTATTTCCCATTTGTCGTATAGGGCTTGGGGTTTGTAGTATGTCTTCGTCAGCGGCTGTGTCGGAAGCTTCATTTGTCTCCCAGTTATTGTTAACTAATGAGCCCGTTGTTTCTGTTGACTGGCTCCATGCTAATCTCCGAGAGCCTGACTTGAAGGTGTATAAATAAGCTTTTTAATTTTTCTTGTCAAATGGACTGATCAGAGTTTCAAGTTTCTCTGTGATGGAATGTTTTTTTTTTTTTTCTTTCGATGGATTTTTAGAATGTAGAAACTTCTTTTGTGTTATCACTGTCAACAAAGTCCCGTTCCATAGTTTCTTTTGTAATGTACATAATTATTCATACTTCTTCCTGACTTTGGTACCATGAGACAATGTGACACGAGTAGAAAAATTATGGTATTTGGCATTACCAATCGACTTAGTTAAACTCAAATTTGCGTAAGTGGATCCTCCGCCACGTATTGGTCTTTCTAATGATGTTAATTTTGCAACATAATAACTCCCTCAAATTAATACTGTCAATTTTATTTCAGCTTCCCTTATATATCTGAGATTTCTTAGTTCAGAAGCGGGCTTGGAAGCTATGATGTTTTGTACTATGGATAAAACAAAAGTTGAAAGAATTCGAAAACAGGTGGAAGATCCTGTAAGCAATAAATCAAGATCATATTTTTCTTTTTAGAATTCGTGCTTTTTCTGGATCTTGGTGAATATCTTTGGGCAATCTTCTTATGATACTTTTTAAACATTTTTCTCTGGTTTGGGGGATTGTCATGGGGGAAGAGCTGAATAGGTGAAAGGCAATCACGTCAGCCAGCTCGTGATATTCCAATCCTGGCCAAATTTTGCTTGTCATGAACTATTGATTTAAGTAGACTGTAGACCCAAAGGGTTACCATATTGAGTGGTCCAAGATAGCTTTTAACTCATTTGGGATAAGATACCTTTCCCATTAGAATAAATGTCGTGCTGCTTGTTTATCATCGCATCACTTTATTATTTAAATTTTGAAGGTGCTAGATGCCTCCTGGTACATGCCATATGAACAGAGGAACCCACTTCAAGAATATCAGGTGCCAGCTCTTCTTTACATTTCTTGTTACAAGTGGCTTGATTAACATTTACCTATACAAGACTGCTGTATAACACTTCTATTCCATGTTCAAATTGCATCGGCAGCAGATAATTAACATGAATCTGAAACGTCTCATAAATCAACTATATTTTTGTGTTTTTGATCATTAGTTCTTCATAGAATTTTGATTTTAGAAATTTCCACCTGCTGTTTGAACAGGTTGCACACATTCCTGGTGCCCTTTTCTTTGATATTGATGGCATATCAGATCCATCTGCCAATGTAAGATGTTGTTCACAGGCTAAATATACTTTTTCAAAACACGATCCACAGCTAAACAAAGCTCAAGTTATCTGTGGAGGATTATTTTTAACTTAGTATAAAAATGTCTCTTGGTAATAAGTCTAAATTCTTTCATTAGAATTGGTCATGAGGCAACAAGCTACTTGCTAGCTATTTTAGATAATCTATACTCAAGAGATTGTTCGTATGGACCCGTGAGTAAGTGCACATGCTATCATCATGTGGTCGCACTTACACACGTGCCGCAAACAATCTATTTGACTCTGCAACATGTACCAGTTGCCACATATGTTGCCATCAGAAGATGCATTTGCTGCTGCTGTTTCTGCACTAGGCATTGAGAGTAAAGATAAACTTATTGTTTATGATGGAATGGGCCTTTTCAGTGCAGCTCGTGTTTGGTGGTAAGTTTCTGGGTTGGTACTCTTAAGTCACCAGATATAGGTATCAAATTTGGCACTCCTCTGTTATTACTCCGCTGAACTAATATACATTGATAAACAGGATGTTTCGAGTGTTTGGGCATGATAAAATTTGGGTTTTAGATGGAGGCATGCCAAGATGGCGTGCTTCAGGATTTGAAGTTGAATCAAGTGCGTCAAGCAAAGTTGCATCAGATGCTCTCTTACAAGCTAGTGCTGCCATTGAGGCAATAGAGAAAGCATATCGAGGACAGCCAGTAAATCACATTTTCTCGATAAAATTCATGATTTGTTATTATTCTGGATGTCAAAACTCAGTTCATCTATGTTCAAATGATTATGCTAACTAAATTTGTTTATGTTAAAATGACTAAGCAGCATCTAAGTTTACTGACAATGTACATCTCCTCTAATATCAATTTCCGATTGTAACATATATTTTTCTTTTGAAAATGAACTGCTCATAACATTTTTTTCCCTATTGTCAAATTTGTGCAATACATCTTCTATCATTCTGATGATCAAACTCATGAATGGCATGAGCAAGTCTCCAATTCAAAGTCAAGAAGCCACTTTTAACGAATCCCTGGATGCTAGATTTTGATAATTTGCATGTACAACACTTGGTATATCCACTCTTACGTGACATCTATACTAGACTATGACCACATCTGTGTTCCTAGACTGAGGCTGGCTTGTGGCTGAATAATTTTGCCCTTGTTGAATTTTCAAGAGTTAGATAACAATCACTTCAGGAGAACAACCCATCAGAAATATCACAATAATTTTTCTTCCATTATTTGGGATCCATCTTTTTCACAAACTTGAAATGTGGCCTCCACTATAGACAAGTATAGTTTGGATTCAAATTTAGTGAAGTAAATTGCTTTATTTTAATCCTCAAGCTCTGGTTATGGCTTTTCTTTATAAGAGTTTGCAGAATATTTTCTGCTATACGGCTATAGAATGCAATTAACTACTGAAATGATTAATTGGACTTTGCCAATTAGATACCAATATTTGACCTCTTGTTTTTACCCTTTTCTTCTCGCTTCTCTCATAGCTTTAGGGCAGGTGCCATCTTCCACATGTAATGCTCCTGTAAGGTGGCCATATGCAATTTGTGTTCAATTGTTATTTAAGTCTATTTTTTCAAACTTGTGTTGCTTAAAATACTTCCAATAGCATTTCGACATTTGCAGGTTGGGCCTGTTACCTTCCAAACCAAATTCCAGCCCCATTTCGTCTGGGCACTAGAACAGGTCTATTTCCTTTTTGAGTTTTATTTGATGATGCTATCTAGTCTTTTGAGTATTATTTACATTTTATAGTGAAACTTGCTTCCCACATGTAATTGATTTGCATGTCTCAACAATATCGGGCAAGATGAAGCAACAATTCTTTTGTTGATCTGTTCCATTTGTACTAGGAATTTATGACTTAGTGGACTGTAAAACACTTGGGCTAATGCTAAGAAGGCAGGTCCCTAGTTAATTTCTTGCAGCAGTTTCAATTGATTGAGACTTTAAAAATAATCACCTGTAGAAGGACATCAGACGTAATTGGGATAATTTCTTTGTGTTGTGACTGCATATTTGAACTATCAACTTGGCAATGTGGGTTCTAACTTCACCATTTGAGGACTGTTTTCTTGTTGACTTTATGTCATAGCTTAGACTTGTTTGGATTCTTGGAGATCAAAATGGGTAGGTCCCTCTCTTTTTCAAGAACAGTCAGTAGTGTGTGGTTTTACTTGTAGAAATTTTATCTTGTTCTTGTTTCAAGATATAGTTTCTCTTTAATTGCAGGTTAAGAAGAACATTGAAGAAAAAGCATTTCAACATATAGATGCTCGCTCAAGAGCTAGGTAGATTATCCATATTTTGCTTCACCGTTAGTTTTTGTTTGTCATTAGTTCATTGCTTGTGTTGTTTGATCTTTGGAGATATTGTACAAAACTCATGCATTTTTTATGCAGTAAGTTTCACTGTCCTTCCTCTTGATGTACTAACACTCTCCAAAATGCATTTCTCTACTTGATTTATGTAATGCAGACCAATTAACCAAATGTTCCACAAGCTTTTGCTTGTAACAGGCGTATGAATAACCTTGTTCATGAAATTCATATGCCAGTGTTATTGAAAATTCAACTTTTTCTTCACAGGTTTGATGGGGTTGCACCAGAGCCTCGAAAGGGACTAAGAAGCGGTCATATACCAGGGAGCAAATGCATTCCTTTCCCTGAGGTTTACATCTTAATTTTGGGACCACTGTCAATTTAAAAAAAAAAATGGTCTTCATATCAAGAAATAGAAAGAGAGAACTTGGAATGATCACAGACATATAGGGTTTTAACATCTAATAGGTGAATTGGGTCTTTTAGGACAATCTTCTTAGTATGTAGTTCTCCTCATTGTCATAATAGAAGTTTTGAATAAGTTGCCTAGTTTTACGATATTTTGGGGGGTTGCAGATGTTGGATGGCTCACAGGAACTCTTACCTGCAGATGAGCTCAAGAAAAGATTTGAACAAGAAGGTAAGAACTCATTTTTGCGTTGAGATAAATCCAGTTTCTCGAATGTTGTTCACTAATTTTGACTCATTACTTTGAGGTGCTCAACCTCATTATATGTGTCGTCAGCCATTTATATCTCAAAACAAATTTAATATACCAGGTTAATTGCAGTTGCTCATCCGAATTCGACTTGCCACTTCCTTTTTGCAGGGATATCATTGGACATGCCTATACTGACTTCATGCGGCACTGGTGTAACTGCTTGTATCCTCGTATTGGTGATTTTTCTCCCCATCTCCCTCCAACCACCACTCCTCGAGTTGATCATAACCGCATAATATTCATGAATGAACAA
Source organism: Fraxinus cuspidata (assembly GCA_903798385.1). Lineage (NCBI taxonomy): Eukaryota > Viridiplantae > Streptophyta > Magnoliopsida > Lamiales > Oleaceae > Fraxinus > Fraxinus cuspidata. Next base: position 38,657 of record CAIGRP010017350.1, read on the forward strand.
TCTTTTTACTTGATGCAATTTCTCCGGTTCATAAAAAAAAAAAAAAGCTCTCGCTCATTTGTCATCTTTCAGGGGCTCCATCGACTTGGGAAGACTAATGCTCCAGTATATGATGGATCGTGGACGGAATGGGCAACAAAACTGGACATTTCCAATGACGCTTGTAATGCCTAGACGCAATGCTTTTGAAGGATTGCCGGCTAAATGAACGTCAAGTTTATAGATAAATCGATTCTGTCCATTGCTATATTATAATTGCTGTGAGAACTACAATAAACTTTGTCCATATGATGTATCAGTCACCAAACTCTAATGAATTTGAACATCGAAATGTTTCTGACTATTGAACCCTCTTTTGTTGTATGTGCAGATAATTCATTGATGTTACACTTCTTCCAACTACTATACATTATCATTTACCAATAAGAGGCATGCTATTAGATAGCAACTGTTGTATGTTTTAAAAAAAAAAGAACTCGTATTTTTTGTATAATAAGATCATCTTACTCCATGTGAATGTGCAAGTTGTGCAAAGAAATCTAAGGAGAGACCTCAAAGTCAATCATGGATAAAGATCCTTTGCCAACTCGAACTTTTGTTGGATTCTTCTTAGTTCTTATCTTCGAAGATTTATTATTATTATTATTTTTTTTAAATGGTTTTGAGGTATGAAAAATGCTTATAGTATGGTGTAGAGTTATTAGAATGGGCAAGTGAGATTGATTTTTCAAAGTTTACCTAATATGCTATCAACCAAAGGGGCAAGAAGTCCAGCAAAAATAGTTTGGCGTAATGGATATGAAAGATGTTATCTTACATTAGTGGTATTGAATATCAGTTTAGACATCAGCATATCATAGCTCATATTTAATTGAACATATAATTTAATCTCACTGGTGATGCTACTTAGACTTCTATTAAATATTAATGATGCTAAATAACGTTATTTAAATATTAATTTAGGGTATCAATTAATTTTTTCTTTAAGATCAATAAAATAAAATCAAGGAGTTGGCACAAGGTGATCGCGTGGCCTAATGGATAAGGCGCTCGCCTCCGGAGCGGGAGATTGTGGGTTCGAGTCCCATCGTGATCGCATACAATTTTTTTTTCTTCGTTTCACTTTTATCTTAAGCCTTTTTTCCCCTCCCTTTCCAGCAATGATCTTTATGCCTTTACTATTTGCCCTCTTGTCAAATAGAGAACATCTTACTAAAAATTGTTTTATGTTTATTTGTGAATTGTTGTCAAAAAAATCATACCTTACTGAATAACGATTGAAAATTTCCTTTCCTTGAAATATCAAGAATGAATTAATATTTATTTAGTGTTGTATTGTACCAATTTTAACAACGCATAAATCTTCCATCTTTTTACTACGCTTATTGGACAACAATTGTTGAGTAACCAAGTAGTACTACAAGAATATCAAATGAAAACATGAAAAAGCATATAGAAGAGGAAAATACAATTCATTCTGAACTCTATGATGCACTTTCTTCTAATAATGTGTGTGAAATAAAATTACTTTTTAAATTTTTTGATGAGAGAAATATTAACATTTTTGCTAAGCTAGAGCAATTTAAAAATTTCATAACTGAAATAATTTGAGCCCCATTTTTTCATTAAAAATACGTTTTAGAATAGTAGGTTAATGGAGAATATGTTATTAGAAATAAGGAAAAGTTTTGAGTTTGCGTATAATATTATTTTATTGAAAAATGTGTGATTTAAAAAAATACTAAAATAAATGTATTTTTAAAATAATGAGGATCAAACAAGGTTAAATGTTTAAAAAAGCAAATCATACATCTTCTATACTAAAGCATCACTCGGAGTACTGCCACTAGCAGAATTAAGTGTGAAAGAACTTG
>CAIGRP010017363.1:0-30122 GCA_903798385.1 Fraxinus cuspidata
AGATTAATATTTGATAGTGAATTTGGTGGGAAAAATATGTTGTAATGGATAATTATTTATAGGGAAAAATGAAATAAAAAATAATAATAAATAAAATTGAGCCACGAGCCGGCAAGCCCACGAGCGGGCTCGTCAAGCTGCTCGACCAGTCCGCTCGACGAGCGGCTCGCCATTTAGATGAGCCGAGCGGGCTCGGCTCGTCGTCGAGCTACCCCGCTCGGCTCGGGCTCGTCCTTTTGACGAGCCGAGCGGCTGAGCCAACGAGCCGCTCGGCTCGTTTGCCACCACTAACCACGCTTACTTAAACAAGACTTCTAAAACATAGATATATAAGACGAAACACTTAAATCACATAGTACGATTACATGTGAGCGCACGAACATGCATGTACATAAACTGTAAGTCTAATGTACATGAGTGTAAATAAATATGTTCCATTTTGTCGATGAAAGAGTATAAGATCTTATCAAATTATCTTATCAAAAAATTATCAATTATGTTTATTCCACCGAAGATACGTAAATAATTGAGAAGATTTTAAAAGAACTTGCCGTCTATAATTCGTCACAATTATTGAAGCCTAAGAAGAAAATGCTTCTGGGTTAAAGGAGTGTTTTAAAAAGGCCAATTTAAAACCAACCTAAAAGCAAATTAAAGCAATAAAAGTCATGATTAAAGAGGTTTTTCGTAGAATATAAATAAAGGAGCGGCGTGTATCCCACTCATTAATAAATGCTGAGTAAAACTTGCAATAGAGTCATCATTCACTGGGTAATTATTGATTGCACAAGGATAGGCGGATCTCCATTCATTAAAAAAATATAAATAAATAAATTCCTAAGTAAAACTTACTTTATATTTTTAAAAGTAACTGAAAAAGATTTTCGTATTGAATGGTTGGTTAATTTGCGTTTACTAAAAGTGATATTTTCCTTTTTCAAGTCAATTTTTTCATCACTATTATACAATGTTATTAAAATTGAACTGAAACAAATGAATCAACTCAAAGAAAAACCAGAACCTAACCAAAATTTGGCCGATTTATTACTTATTAACCATTTAATAATTAACCAACAAACCAGTCAATCAATCGGTAAACTGAAAATTGGTCACAATTTCACCAATTTGATCGATCGTAAAAAAATTAAAAAAATAATATATCATGAAAGTTGAAATATGTGTCTACTACATTTGCCATCTCAACCCCATGGATCCTCATTATATCGATTTCTTCCCTTCTCCTTTTGATTCATTTTCGATGTGGGATTTAGAAACTTCCAACAAAGGTAAATATTATATCAATATATATGATACACTTTGTTATATGTTTTTGGCTGTCTCAAATTACTGGTCCAGTCTGTTGGTGTTAGGCTTGTGTTAGAACCGGATCCTTGGCCCAATGTTATTTTCTTGGTCTTATGATCTGGCCATACACTTCGCCAGATCTCCACCGTCTGATGATGACTCTTAATCTCTCTGTCTTAAGTCATTCTCGAAGCTTCATTTGGCGTGAATTGCTCGGTGCCTTTTGAGATATTTCTCTCTGTGTGTTAGGGTTAATTTCTCTTCTGCGGGTTTTGTAAATCTTAGTAATTTCTTGTTCAATCTCTGTATAATTCTGAGTGATAAGGCAGGCACTGCACTTGATGTATAATATGTGAGATTGTGTATATTCTGAGTGATTTGATGCTGGAGAAATTGTGAAGAAATTCTGATTTCTTTATACATTGTAATTCTTCTTGGTGATTTTAGTGGAACTATAGTTTAATCCCTTTGTATAGATGCTCAACGGGTGTGTAGGTCGAAAACTGAACATCCGGGCCCTTTGGGCAAAAAAAATCCTTGTGTTCTTTATTTTTCTCGCTATTATTGCTTTTTTATGTTCTTTGTGAACTTTGGGACCAACAAGTGGTATCCAAGCCCTCCATTAGTTAAGATCTGTTTTGGTGTTCATTTTTTCAGAAACCCTAATTTTTCAAAAATTGTTCGATTGTACAGATCTCACGATTTTTGAAACTCTTTGTGGTAAATAAAATTTTTGAAGTTAATTTTTTGTGATTCACCTTTCTTTTGAGTAAGATCTCCTAAAAGATTCAAGTATTTTTTTAAATGGATATGTGTGTTTTTTTTTTTAGTTATCTCTTCTGATCTGGTGGTTTTACTAAGTTTTTGGTGTTCTTTATCTCACTCGGTACTGAGTCGTGGTGACTCGTTTGACTCATACTGAGTCGTGGTGAGTTGAGTTGACTAGATCAACTTCACTGAGTTCTCACTGAGTCTGTGTGACTCGTTGCTTCCTGCATCCTATCTAAGGTTTCTCTCACCTGCTTTTGGTATTATCTAAAACCCCCTATTACTTACAGTATCTTGTGTCAATTTTGAAATCTTTTATTAAGGTAAGTGATCCTCTCATGCTTTCATTTGTCCAAGATCTCATTGAGGATCTGAGAATCTAAGGGAGTAGGAGAACAAAGGGTTACCACCCTTTAAACACCTTTAAGATTGATGGTTTTCTGATTGATATAATTGTCTTTTTTGATAAGTTGTTAATCCTAATAGAATTCTATAATTTTCTTGAAGTCCTTTCTCAAACTTTTAATACTTGTAATATACCGTGTGGCTTATTATTTGATTCATGTGTGTTTATCTTTAATCATGACTATTGCACATAAGTTTAAGGTAGAAGTTTGGAGGGGGACTGGGGATTTTAGTTTATGGAGACGGAAAATGAGGGCTCTATTATTACAACGGAGATGTGCTATTGTCATAGATGGGACTTGGCCACCGAATTCAGTGCTTGGAGTTCCAATTTTCTTCACTTATCTGATACTGTTATTAGGAAAGTTGGGGAAACCACTAATACACAGGGTCTATAGACTAAGTTAGAGTCTTTCTATCTTTCTAAAAGCATGCCAAACAAATGATATCTTCTAAGACAGTTTTACAATTTAGATTTAATCCATTTTCCACACTAGAAGAAAATATTGATAAATTCACTAGACTTGTTCAAGAATTGATTGACTGTGATGAGAAACAATCTGAAGATCAACAAGTTGTGGCTCTATTGAATGCACTAGGTAATAGATATAGAGATCTTAGAAATGCTTTGAAATATGGAGAACTGAACTTACTGTTGACATTGTACTATCATCATTAAGGAACAGAGAACTAATAAAAGAGATAAACCTCAATTTCCCGAGTTCAGAAATTAGAACAAGAATCAATCTAAATCTAAATTACAGCCTAGGAAATGCTATTACTGTAGGAAGATAGGACATCTAATCAAAGTTTGTTTTAAAAAGATCTTTGATATGAAAGATAAACATAATTCTGATGGGTCTGCTCTGTTGCATGCAAAATTGAACATGATATTCAGGGGGTTGTCCTTGTTAACACCACTAATAAGAACCCAAATGAATGGGTTCTTAATTCTGGCTATACTTTCCATATGTGCCCTATAAGGGATTGGTTTATTGAACTTATTGATCAAAATGGAGGGCAAGTTCAGATGGGAAAATACATGAGTTGTCAGATAAAGGGTATAGGAAAAGTGAATCTTCAAATTGATAACAACAAGATACTTGAACTTAATAAAGTCAGGTTTGTTCCTGATGAAGACTATGATATAAGAATCCACAAAAGCTTAATAAAACTCCATCAAAATTATAAATAAATAATCTCTTTGCCCAAGATTAATGGTATCTATACCATGTATGCTGAGCCTTTAGTAGGATACAACTCAACTGCTGTTAACTCTAAATCTGATAAGTCTTTAATCTGGCACAAAAGACTTGGCCACATGTCAGAAAAGGGGTTAACAATTTTGAATAAACTTGGATAGTTTGGAAAAGACAAATTTGAAAAACTCAGCTTCTGTGAAGACTGTATCTTTGGAAAATAGAATAAACTTTCTTTTAAAACTGGGGTTCATAAATCTACTTCAATTTTGGACTATTTACATTCTGATCTGTGGGGCCCAGCATCTGTGAATACCCCAAGTGGTTTCAGATTCTACTTAGTTATAGATGATTTTTCAAGGAAAATATGGACCTTTCTTTTGAAACATAAATCTGACACTTTTCAAAATTTTAAATAATGAAAATTGATGATTGAGAATCAAACCAATAAGAAAATCAAAGCACTTAGGACTGACAATGACCATGAATTCTACAATCTAAAATTTGATTTCTTTTGTAAGGAAAATGGAATTCTAAGACATAGGACTATAACATACACCTCTCAGCAAAATGGTATTGCTGAGAGGATGAATGGGATCTTATTGGAAAAGGTCAGATTTATGATTCACAGTTCTGGTAATCCAAAATTCTTTTGGGGGGAAGCTTTAAAATCTGCTACATACATCATTAACAGAAGTCCTTCGAGTGTCATTGATTTGCAAATCCCTGAGAAATTGTGGTCAAACAATGTGTCTGATTACAATAGACTTAAGGTTTTTGGATGTACTGCATATTCCCATCAAAATGAAGGGAAACTTGAACAAAGATATTTGAAATGTGTCTTCTTGGGATATGGGGAAGAAACCAAAGGATATAGACTTTGGGTAAAATCTAAGAATGGTTTTCAAGTTATTATTAGCATAAATGTAATCTTTAATGAAAATGATTTCCCTTGCAAGATTACATCTGAGACAGAATTTGATAAATCTGCTCCTATTATTGAAACCATTCTTGAAAATCAAACTGATAATCACAATGATTTGATTGAGGTGGAGTCTACTCATTCTGAAGCAAATCAGGATCTAAGTGAACCTGATGTTGAAATTGAATCTACTAATCCTTCTCTGGTTGACTACCAACTGACTAGATACAAGGATAGAAGGAATAGAATTCGTTCCACTAGGTTCAATAGTGATGATTTTGTTACTCTTTTCACTACTATTGACTATCTGAATTCTGAACCCTCCACATTTGAAGAAGTTGTCAACTGTCTCGTGTTTAAATTTTGGAAAGAAGCCATGAATGAGAAAATGGAATCTTTGATAAAAAACAAAACTTGGATTTTGGTTAATAAACCTGAAAACCAAAAGGCTGTTGACTGTAAATGGATTTTTAAAATTAAAGAAGTGGATTCTAACATAGGAGGCAAAAGATATAAAGCTAGACTAGTTGCAAAATATTTCACTCATAAGGAATGAGTGGACTACAATGAGATATTTTCTCCTATTTCTAAATATACCCCCATTAGAATTCTGCTTACTCTTACTGCTCATTTTAACTGGGAATTTGATCAACTTGATGTAAAAACTGTCTTTTTGAATAGGAATCTTGATGAGACCATCTATATGAGACAACATGTGGGTTATGAAGTAAAATCTAATACTCACAAGGTTTGCTTGTTAAAAATGTCTCTTTATGGCTTGAAGCTAGCTCCCAAATAGTGGTATAAAAAGTTCAATTCTTACGTTCAGACATTGGGTTTTGTTATGAGCAATTATGACTATTATCTCTTTTTCAAAGGGTCATGAGGACCTGAATCTATTTACCTGCTTTTATATGTTAATGATATGTTACTTGCCTAAAAAAATATGAAATAGATTTTATTAAATCAAAACTAAAATCTGAGTTTGAAATGAAAGATCTAGGACAAGTTAAAAAGATTCTTGACATGGAAATAGAAAGGAACGGAACTGATTGCATTTTGTGGTTAAGACAGTGTTCATACATAAAGAAAATACTTGAAAAAATTTCTATGATTGACTGTAAATCTGCTTCTTTGCCTATTGGAAATCAATTCAATTTATCTTGTGAACAGTAACCTAAAACTGATGAAGAGTTTAAGAGAATGGAAAATATTCTCTATGCTAACACTGTTGGATCTATTATGTACCTAATGGTCTGTACAAGACCTGATTTGGCTCATAGAATAAGTATTCTAAGTAGGTATATGGCTAATCTTGGTGAGATGCATTGGCTGGCTATGAAGTGGATGTTAAAATACTTAAAATGTTCCATTAAATTATGTCTGTTGTTTAAAAAATATAATGAAGGCATTGTTTTGAAAGGCTATACTGATTCTGATTTTGGTGGAGATTTAGATAAAAGAAGGTCTACTTCTTCTTATGTTTTCGCTTTGTGTGATGGCTGCATTAGTTGGAAATTTCAATTGCCAAAACTTGTTGCCTTGTCTTCTACAGAGGCAGAATATATAATTGCTTGTGATGCTGTTAATGAAAGTCTTTGGTTGAGAAGGTTACTAAGTGAAATTGGCTTTGTGAATAATTCTGTTAAAATTTATACTGACAATCAGAATGCTATACATCTCAGCAAAAATCATATGTATCATGATCGTACCAAAAATGTTGATATAAAGTTTCACTTTGTGAGGAACATGGCTGAAAATGGTCTGATTAGTCTAGAAAAAATTCCAACTGAATTCAATCCCTCTGATTTGGGAACCAAAGTTTTTCCTTTGAATAAATTCAAAAACTGCTTGAAAATCCTGAACAATGCTGAATTGCAATAAGTTTAGAATAATCAAGTAGGGTTGTGTTTGAATAATTACTAATTTTTCTAGTTTTTTTTATTTTTACAAGTTAAATAAGAGCAAATAATACATAATGGTTCTCTAGTACCTATAAGTCACCAAGAATTGTTCAGCAATGTGGAGATTGTTATATATTTTAGGCTGACTCAAATTCTTGGTCCAGTCTATTGGTGTTGGGCATGTGTTAGAACCGGATCTTTGGAACAATGTTATTTTCTTGGTCTTATGATCTGGCCCTACACTTGGCCAGATCTCCACCGTCTGGTGATGACTCTTGATCTCTCTGCCTTAAGTTATTCTCGAAGCTTCATTTGGCGTGGACTGCTCAGTACCTTTTGAGACATTTTCTCTCTATGTGTTAGGGTTAATTTCTGTTCTGCCGGTTTTGTAAATCTTAGAGATTTCTTGTTCAATCTCTATATAATTTTGAGTGATAAGGCAGTCACTGCACTTGATGTATAATCTGTGAGATTGTGTATAAGTATATTTTGAGTGATTTGAGACTATAGAAATTGTGAAGAAAGATTTCTTCATACATTATAATTCTTCTTGGTGATTTTAGTGAAATTAGAGCTTAATCCCTTTTCGTGGATCCGAACAATTTGGGCGAAAAAATCCTTGTGTTCTTTATTTTTCTCGCGATTACTGCTTTGTTTTGTGTTCTTTGTGAACTCTGGGACCAACACACTTATTAATACTGTTAGAACATGGATTACTCAATTTCTTCATATTGTTGCAACATTTTTATTTTTTAAATCTTATGAATTAATCAATAACATTGGAATAAGTTTCTAATGATCCGACAAATTACAAACTAATAAATTATATTGTTGAACATATATATGCCATATTTGAATTTATTTTGAATGGGTGGTATGCAAATTTAATTATATATTGTTGTTAAAATCAATTAGACGATTTATAAATATTTATTTTTTTACCTGCTGTTTGATACCTCTTCGGCTACGGTTAAACCTTTTAACCATTGACCTTTTTCAATTCAATGATGGGTTGAATTTCAAAACATTGCTCCTATATCATTCATACTTAACTCATTCACCTTTTTATTTCTATGTTGCTCTCTTTCCATCTCCTTATATCCCCTTCGTCCATTGTAGCCCCTTCCTTACCCATAGTCTATTGTACCCCTTAAGTATTTGAAAGTCCAATTGACCACATCCTAATGCTGTCGTCCTCAAGTTACCAAAAACTTGCTCACCTCACTAACAATTTGTGTCAATTACGATCTTGTACAAACCCTAGCATGCATCAGACAACCCATTGCACTAACATATGAAAACCTATGACATATTTTCATTTTCAGCAAATATCTTTGGGCACTAAGTGATAGACAATCTAAAATTATTCGTCAAAGGTGTACTCACTTATTTTGCATTACCCATAATGAAACTCTCTAATACTTTCACAACATAACTATACTGAGATGTTACAAAAAACGAGAATTGGCAATATAAAAAATAAGATCAAGGATACAAAATTTACGTGAAAACCCAACTTGAGAAAAACCACGGGTGCAGAAGGTGAATAATTCTCTACGTCAAAGAAGATTGATTACAATAGTTGTAGTTAATTCCAATATATAATACAATGAAGAGTCTAACATATAGTAGAGTCTTAATATAACAAGCCTAACATATAATGGAGTCTAAGGGCGACCAACGAGTCGTGTATCCTCCTTGATTTTCTTGAGCTATCTTTGACCTCTTTGACTTGTTCAAAACATATACTACCAACCTTCGATATAATTTGAATCACACTCTAGCATAAGATAACCATAATTTTCTAGAATCTCCGTTCCTACGAATCCATCCCAAGAATTCTGTAACATATTGCTAATTTCGTAGTCATACTCATGTTAAATTAAAGTAGCTCAGGTGTATAGATTTTTTATTTCACACTGGCCCAAAGAGAATAAGAAATTTCAAAAAGAAAAAAAAAAAGAACATAACATGGTGTGGATCAAGTACACGCCAACCTTATATTTTATTCACTGAGTTGTTATACTCATTCCCCTTTTTCCCTACCACTTTCAGGTAACAATAATGCGTAAGTACATAGAATATGGAGAGGATAGTTGGGCCATTACCCACAATGGTGAAGAGTTCCATTGGAAATCAATTCTCGATATATGGTCTTACTATTCGGAGGAGGTGGACATATATGTTCAAGTGTTACTGTTTGTCTAAGCTAGGAGTCAATTTTTTATCATATCAGATGTGACTTCAATCATGTAATCGACTCAGCCGTTATGAATTCCCTTAGTCACTCCCAAATCCTTCATATCAAATTATCTTCTCAATAAAGTCTTCAACTTGTTGATCTCACTCATTTTCATTGCAGCAATCAACATATCATCCACATAATTTAACATAAAATAAATGATTCGTCATCAAGGCTCTTCACATAAAAGCAGATCATACTCACATGTCTTTTAGCCAATTTGGATTATATATGAGTCAATTCACTTGTACCACTGTTGTGGAGATTGATTCGGCTCAAAAAGTGATTTTCTTAATTTACAGACCAAGTGCTCGTATCCAGAGTTACCTAAACCCTTTTGGTTGCTCCTGTAAATCTGCTTTTCCAAATAAATATGAAAAATATGTCTTTACATCATCAACATGTTCAAATGTGCTACTAAAGTCAACACTGCCTCGATGGAAGTGTGTCTAATTATAGGGAAGAAAATCTCATCATATTCAACCCCTTTTCTCGGTGAATAACATTTTACTACCAGGTGAGCCTTGAACTTTTTCCTCTTTTTCTAATACTATTTCTTTCTACTTAAACACCCATTTGTATCTTATTGCCCTCTTCCCCTTTGGAAGCTCCACCAATTTTCATGTCAGGTTCTTATGTAGACATTCCATTTTCTCCATCATAGCACCCATCTTTTTACTCTTCTCTTGGCTGTGCACAACCTCTTGAAATCTAATAGCATCCCCACTGCTAATAATAAATTCATAAGAAACCAAATTTTCAAAGGGTGGCCTAACAGTGGATTTGAGCTTGTCTATTACTATACTATGATGCTTCAGATCTCCTAAACTAAAACTCCCCGCATTCTGCACATTATCGTTTATGTTATGGGTCTTTAGCTCCACATGCTCGCTACTACTGAAATTTTCTAAATATGCTTCTTTTCTCCGTAAGTACGATGCAATATAGATTTTTCATCAAAAGCAACATCTCTACTAATCACAACTTTTTTTTTTTTACCTTGGATTCCAGAGCTTGAAACATCTCACTCACCCTATTCTAATACCTAGAAAGATACATTATCTAGACTTTACATCAAGCTTTGATCTCTCCTCACTAGAACATGCATGTAGGTTATAAACCTCAATATTCTCAAACTGTGTCCACACCTCATCTGCTACCTTCTCATATAGTGCTGCTCTAGGTGACCTGTTAATCAAGAAACATATCATACTCGCTATTTCTGCCCAGAAATTCTTTGTAAACCATGCATTTACCTTGAGACATATAACTCTTTTTGTTGTTGTCTTGTTTATCATTTCCACTACACTATTTTATTATGGTGTCTTGCATACTATAAAGTATCTGTTAATCCATTGATGCTCACAAAACTTCATAAATTTCGAATCTGTATACTCAATATCATTGTCTGACCTGAGGCATTTAATCTTCTTCCCTATTTGGTTTTCTACTTCAGCTACTCGAACTTGGTGAACGTTTCTAACTTGTGCTACAAGAAGTACACTTAAACCTTTCTTGAGTAGTCATCGATAAAATTTATGAAATGCTTATGTTCTTCCCGTGATGCTATTGTTACTGGTCCCCAAACATATGTATGAACATAGTCAAGAGCCCTCTCTATCTTCTGTGTGAATGTCATAAATTGCACCCTATGTTGTTTCCCAATAACACAATACTTGCAGAAATCCAGTTTACATGTTCTAACACTCTTCAATAGATTTCTCTTATGAAGCTCCACCATACTACGCTTACTCATATGACCCACCACATGTCACAAGTGATTACTTTCAAACTTTGACTCTAAAAGCAACTCCACCTAAAATTGTATTCCTAGTAGCCTTTAAATATTCCCTATCAGTTTCTTCCCCTCATCACTGTCATAAAACCTACACTCACCTTCTATATTCCACTTTCAAACATATAACTAAATGTGTTAAAGTCTAAAGTACCCAATGAAATTAGATTCTTCCTCAAATTCGACATATGTCTAACATCACACAATGTTCTAACATAATCAATTATTGCACTTTTGATATTTTCTATTCCAATAATTTTGCATGATGCATCAATCTCCATCAGAACAGAACTAGTATTTTATTAATCTATAGGTGCAAACCAATCCTTATTGGGTGTCATGTGATAGGAGCATGTTGAATCCAAAATCTAAGAATCTGTGATATGATCTGAACTGGATGAAACATGAAGCATATCTCTAATAATCGATCTCTGAGTCTTCTTTTACAATATTCTCAGACTTTCATAAACCATCTTTCTTCTCATCATTCACCTTTCTCTTTTATGGAGAATCCATCTTTATGTGTCCCTTTTTACTGCATTTATAGCACTGTATGCTCTTCCTTTTCTTGGATTTAGACTGAGATTTCCATTCTGAGACTTGTTTCTCCCACTTCATGATTGCATATGACCACAAGTCATTCACCTTGAGAACTCAGTAACATCAACGCCTTGCTTTAATCTTCGAACTTTACATCAACTCGCTTCAGATCACTAATAATATGGTTGAACGAGTTTATGCATTAGCTCAAATATTAGCCCTCCATCATATTAAGGACATATAATTTTACTTAAGATAAAACTTGTTCATCAATGACTTGGACATATACCGACTCTCTAGCTTTAGCCAGATTGCGGTCAGTGATTCCTCATCCATAACATGTACATCACGTCACCAGCCATACCAGCGAGACAAATCTTGATAGCGTGTGTGTACTAAACCCAACTTGTACAAGAAATTAGTAAAAACTCAAAATTATCCCTTGTACCATACCACGTGGGTGATGTCCTTGTACCCCAACCTATAAATGTCTCTGAGAAAAAGAGTAAATTACAAGCCCAAGAGGTCGATGTCATCGTTTTGTTCGATGCACTCCACTCCGCTCTGACATCGATATATTTTTTCAATATACATATATTTCGCTCTATATGAGCCACATATTACAATAGATGAACAAACTCATAATGGTTAAACTAATAGCACTTGGGTAAAATAGAACAATAAGGAAAACATTGTTTTGATTGAGGAAAATACTCGCGGCTAAGTTTTAAAGCAAATATTTTACCCCATTTCTTTTGCTATACAAATTTCACTATCCAACATATTCCCATTCCTTACCACAATGTTTTGTGATAAAAAGCCCTCCAATTGCCTTTACGACTAGTGATAAGTTTTTACATCTTCTTGCCAAAGACATACCAATCTCTTATATCTGAACGAACATCAAAATTTTTACCTCCAAGTCAATGTAAAGACAACTCAAGCAATTCAGGAGCCTTAGCCAAAAATTTTTAAGATGAGTTTTTCAAAAATAATAGTAAAACTTGAATAGCTGGCAAATGATCACAGACAAAATTTTGTCAAATATTTTCGACGATATTATAGTAAAAGATTTGACAAAAACCAATGTTTCTTTGTGATTTCGAAAAGAATCGTCAACACGATATCGTCTTTGATGATGATTTCTATCCACATATTATGTTAGTGTACTTTGAAATTATAGGCAAATATTTTTTTTCTAACTTTTATGCTTAATTTTATTACGCTCATAAGTATTCAACTTGTTAAATTACGATGATTAAAAGTTTAAATTGTTAATTGAAAAAAAAAATTATAATTCGTAGACGTCTCTTTCAACTTTTATCAACAATAGAAGTAAGGGTCCGTTTGATTGCGAACGTGGAATTTGAGTGAAAAAAATGAATTACATGGAATTGAATTGTCTTGAACTTACTTTACTGAGAATTGTAATTAATTGCGTTTGATATATGTAATTTTCCACCTGAAAATGTTGAAAGTTTGGTGTCCGTTTAAATTTGTTTTTATGAAAATTCTCTATTAAAGTTATAGTTTTGTTACCATTGGGTCTAGAACTTATTCCAATTACAAAAAAAAAAATTTAAAAAAAAAATCATATCGAATACACTTCGTTTGACTTTGTGTTGCATATAAATTGTCAATAAAAGTAATAAATTTTTTTACCATTGTGTCTATAATTTTTTCCAATTGCAAAAGAAAAAAAATTAGAAAATCAAAAACCACCAAAACAAAAGGAAAACAAATTCATTAATTGCAAAGAAAAAAGGAATGACTGAAAAACGAATTCCAGGTAAAATTTTTTCAATCAAACATGTAAAAAGTAGAAAATCCATGGAAAATATATAGTATCAAAGATGGCCTTGGATGCAGTAGAAATAGGTATGTGAAACTCAAAGATTCGGGCAGTGTATCCAATAAAATCTTCTGAAGAATAAACATGAAATCGACATGCAAGGAAAAGGAAATTGCGACACGAAAGCGATAAAAATTCGAGAAAAATGCCAAGACGAAAGCTTTTTGTTGGAACATGACAAGACAAGTAACCAGAAAGCCAAATGAAAAGGTATAATTTCTTGTGAACAACTTCACCACATACTTTTCAACCACTTGATATTTATATATTTCTCCCTCCATGGTTTTTCATGAAAATGAAAAACGATTTCTATTTTTCATGTTTTGGATTGTTTGATTGCCATTTTTGTCATGAAATGTTTTTTCCCACTTCACTCCACACGTGCATATTTTCATGGAAATTGTGAAATTATTTTGGTGGGAAAATTGATTTCCACCTTTTACTTTGATGAAAAAAATTATTTTTTAGGATTTTTTTTTTTTACTTTTTGGCAATGGAAACAAATTTTATAACCAATTGTGGAAAAAATTATCACTTTAATGGACAATTTTCATATAAAACAAAGTCAAACGAACACTAAATTTTGATGAGAAAATAATTTTCTTGTAAATATATATATATATATTTTATTTTATTTTTTTTTTTACTTTTTGGCAATGGAAACAAATTTTATAACCAATTGTGAAAAAATTATCACTTTAATAGACAATTTTCATGTAAATAAACGCAAACAAACACAAAAAAGATCCAAAATTTTTAAATTTTTCGGGTGAAAAATTATATCAATCAAACACACTTAATTAACAATTCCCTGAAAAATAAATTCTAGACAATTTTTTTCTCTTAAATTTATTTTCTTTCCACCCATTTTCACCCTTGCAATCAAACAAACCATTACTATTGTATAATTATTAAAATGCTATATATCTATAAAGTTGTAAAGTTGCACATTCAAAATCTCTACTATCTTGTTTTTTCTGCGTCGTTTCATCATCAATTGAAAGGCCATGGAAGTATGTTTGAAACAAAGCACGTCTTTTAAACCTCATTATCTAAAAATTCATTTAAAAAAAACTTATTTTTTAAGAACGCAATTTTTACATAAAATAATTTTACACGTAAATTCAAAACATTTTCCTACATTTTAACTATAAATTCTCATAAAACTTTTGCAAACTAATTTTCTCAAAAAAATGAAGCTCAAATATAGCCCAAGTACGGTATTGATTATTGGACAAAAATATATTATTGTTTAGTATTTTCTTTATTAATATGGTTTAATATTGTACAAATTATCTTACAAAATTTGCACAAACTTTTAACAAGTGCTTCATGTTTTACATTATATACCTGAGAGATATACGCATGTCGAACTAAATGTGTGAAATCAATGTGTACGAGTAGTTTTTTCAATGATTCTCACTTCTCAGTGAGGCTGTATCATGCACTAGCCAATTTACGGGTATTTTTATTTATTTATTTATTTTTTTTACGATTTTTTTTTATATATATCTAAACCTTCATTTGTGAAGAATTTATAAACGCCTTAGCTTATAAAAAGGTCGAAATAAGTGGTGAGGCTAAGTACAATGCACTGGTGTTTTAAGTCTTGCAGCAAAATTACTTTTCATCCTTGCAATAGCAGTCTTACTCCATTCAACAACTTTTCACCTCTGAATGCTTATTTGTGTTGTATCGGGTGCCAAGTTGCTCGCCTATTTATTATGCACATCCTCACCGAGGATCACAACTCTAGTGGTTCCAGCTTAGCTAGCTTGCACGCATCTCATGCACAACATAGGGCCTTTTTAAAACATACTTGATAAAAGGGAGCTTCGTTGGAAGTGTTCAGGGACATTTTCTTGCCCTCACAATACAATCCTTGTGCTTGTCGATTTTTATGGACATTTTAAGTCATTACATGTCGTAATGCCCTTCATCAGTACATTGCCCAAGTAGTCATCCGACAATCCATGACTAAAGTGTGCACTTTCAAGCATACTCATTCCCACAATATTGACATCTTGCCTCATTTACCCAACTATGGGCATCATCCCACGATCGTATTTCTAACCAACAGACGTGTGGATGTGAAGTAATTTTTTGAAAAAAAATGTTTTCACTTTTCATGAACATGTCAACGTGAATTGGAAAAAGCCATTTTTACGGCCATGTTTGCAAGGCTAACATGTAAAATTATGATTGGGTGGTTGAAAAATGTTTTTGGTCCAACTGTCAACGAAATTCAGTCACGTGTCATCTGAAAAAAAAAAAATTTGTCATTGAATATGTACATATAACACGATTGACGTGAATTTACTAGTTGTACCTTGCAACTACTCCCAGCAATTTATCTCTATAACTTCCTCAAAAATCATTTTGTGCTAACATCATCACAATCACCATATCCATCTCAGTCACCCTCGCAATAGGCCCTGAATTATTCTTGAATTAATCTTCGATAACTTGTTTTTGCCAACAAAACTTCTCTATTTGCCTGTTTCTGAATCCTGGTGTTCTTGGAGAAAGTTGTAGAACATGGTTTTTTCTGCGCTTGGATTATTTTGAAAAGATTTTTTAAATATGAGATACTCTCTATTTTAAAGAGTTAATACTTGCTCTAAGAGACTTTTTCAATTCATCTAATCAAAATATTTTAATTTTCAATGAAAGAAAATAATATAATAATTTAAAGGAAAGTTAGTGAAAATAAAAGATATGGAAAAATAATAAATATTCTTTTAGAATAATAAAATTAAGTGTTAAATAAAAATGGCAAATTGGAGTAATTAAATTTTGTTACTCTCTAAATTTATAAATGTTTTATATTATAAAATATAATCTTTAAAAATAAAGAATTTATTAAAAATATTCTTATAAATTACTTTTTATTAAGAAAATAGGCCCCAGGGAATCTTTGAATTAAAGGCTGATTTGGAATACAAAATCAGTGCTCGCGTGAATTTCTTGTCAGTGATTTGGTAGCTTGATTCTAAGATTTTTTCAGTCCCTTTTTGGTCTGTCTACAGCTGGATGAATAGGGTGCGATTCTCAAGTCTGTGATTACGTGAAGAAAGCTTTGGATGTGTTGGATGATGGCATGGCACATCTAACTTCTTGTACATGAAATAGACAGGATAATGGTGGTTGTACCACCATGAATAAAAAATACGTGGGTCCCCTCTATGTGAGGGGGCTGTACACCATGGTGTACATGAAGCATAGTTCAGATGGATATGGGCTATGCAACTTTCTCATTAAGTGATTGATAGATAAATTGACATAATGAGTGTTGATAAAATTTGATTGGATAAAAAAGTTAACTGTGTTTAAAACAATTCAATATTAAAATATTATGTCAATAATTAAATCAAGAATTATGTCACTATAACGTTATTCGATCGATATTGAATCGTTTATTAGACATTTGAATCAACTTGTTATTTCTTTGTCCAACAATACATTAGAAACCCCTTTTAGTTGATAAATTGCTGCACTCTTGAAACTCACCATTTTACTTGTTTGGGAATTATATTTTCATGGTTGTTCTTGTTTGCATTGATATTCATGATAAGTAAAATATTATTCCTCAACTAGTGTATGCATGTTTCAATGTAAATTATTATTTCGGTACTTCACATAATGACATGAAACTAGACGTCACGATTGCATTGGAGATGTTGCAACCATAACAATAAGGGAAATGATAGAAAAATCTTATTAATCAATTCTTACCAAAACTTAAGATCCTCAAATTAGAGAAATGAAGAACTTATTTATTGGTGTCAATCGGGTCAGCCCACGAAAAAAATTTCCTATTACTACAAGTCTTTATAATTCAAAATTTTCGAAGATCCATTTGTTAGCAAGCAAAAAATATTCACATGGAAAATTGATGCATGATCAGGCATAGCCTACGACAATCATCTTTACAATATCATAATCTTATCTTTAAGAAAAGTTTAAAAATGAATGCGATCCCAATTTGAGCAAAGTTTCATTTCATCTAACTAATTTATTTATTTTTTCAATATATTTAGAGTAGTCATATTCAGATCAATTTTTTTATTATTATTATTATTTTTTTTGTTGTGTATCGAGTCCTAAAATGTATTACAGATGTCAGAAAAACATTTCACAAGTCCAAAAAATTTATTACCATGCACTTGCTTAAAAGTATCAGAAATCTTAATGTGAAAACATGGTGCTTCCATTTTCATATAATGAGAATTTAAGTTCACATCTGCATAGAATTACTATATATTTTGAAATTGTATAATATTGTAGAGAGATTTCATTATTGTTGTGGACGCTGAAACAAAATTCGTCGGATCGTAAGATTTCGAACTTGGTATAGGCATATCAGGGCCCCACCATCTAATCAAAATTAGAATGTTTGTTATTTGTAGTTCTACATAAGAACTAAAAATCATACTTACTACCATTTCACTCTTATCAAGCAAATGAAAAATTTTCGATTTTTATAGTTTGGAGTTCCAGTCAAAATTGGTCTATTAAAATCAACATTAGTAGTGATACTTTTGGTCTTTGACAATCACATTGGTGTAACAACATCAAAAAGTTTAAGCAAGATCGGGAAGAATTTCTTAGAAACAATCTTTGATTAATGTAAGTGTTCTAAAGAGTGAGGACAAAATTGTCCATTCACAATAGTTGGAGGACGAACGGTCTCTTTTTGAACTGGAGATCAAATTGCCTCTTCTAAATACTCGGAGGGGGATCACTATACTTGTGCCTTGTGAATCGTTGAGGGAACGACTTGCTTCTTCTGAATACTGAGAGGAGCCATTTGCATATTTTAATTAGTTGGAGGACTAAGTTGAGCATTCTAAATAGCTTAAGGGGCAACTTGTGCATTCTGAAAAGAAAAATGACCTACGATCGCCTTCCAAGTATTTGGAGGATGAAATTGCTCCTTTTGAATAGATAGAGATCAACATGAGAGTTCTCAATCATTGGACAACAAACTTGCTCTTTCTCATTAGTTAAAGGACTTGAGTTCACATTCTGAATAGTTGGGGGACCAACATGCTCATTCTACAAGGTTGGAGCACTAATTGATTAGGTCTTAACGGTTGTGTTACATGTATATAATAGTTCACATAATGATTTATATACAAATGATGTGATGATATATGATTGTGTAAGAATTTTTTTCAATCAAATATTAAAAAAAAAAAAAAAAAATTATCCACTCCCTTTTTGACACTTCAAGTGTATGTAAAATATTATATAACTGTTTATATACAAATAACATTATTCTAGTTCTAAATAGATAGGGTGCAAGTTGCACGTTCTGAGTTGGAGGACTTACGCGTGCTAAGTAGACATACCTAGCAATGAATTAGCATGATTTAAATAGTGGTCGGACCAAGTCTCAATAGATTGAGGAAGAATTTAATCCAAAGCCCAAATTAAAACCCAACCCAAACCCGAACTAAATCTTAGTCCCAAAATTAACCCAGCCCGCACTGAATACAAACTAAAACCCAAGCCACGAAACCCAAACTAAAACTCAGCCCAACAGTGAACCTGAACCCAAATCAAAACCTAGCCCAACTGAACTCAACAAACCCAAAAGCCATCAAACCCCAACAGTAAACCTAGACCCAAATCAAAACCTTGTCCAACTGAACTCAAACAAAACCCAAATAAAAACCAGCCTAGCATTGAAAAACACAGACCAAAACCCAGCCCAAAACTGGTCTCAAACCCAAACTACAATCCAGCCCAATACTGAAATTTAACCAAAACTCAACCCAAGAATGAACCCAAACAAAAACCCTGCTTAATAGTGGACTCAACCTAACTATAAACTTAAATTAAAATCCAGCCCAATAGTGAACTCAAACCCAAACCCCCTACACTGAAGTCAAACCAAACTAAAATAAAAAAACCCAGCCCAATACTGAACCCAATTCTAAACAACCTAACAGTGAAAACAAACCCAAAATAAAATTCGGGCCCAATACCAATACCAAACCCAAACCGATTGAACCCAAACTAAAACCCAACCCATCAAACCCATATGTACTCAAATCCAAACTGAAAATTAAAGGGAAAATTAGGTACAGTACCCTTTAAAAATTAAGTATTTGATTGATACCTTAAAACTAATTAAATGACTTCTACCGTATTAATTACGTTCAAAACTTTAACCCATGACAAAAACCCAAATCAGAAGGGGAAATCCCTAAATCATATAACTCTCGAAAAACCTCCGTTCCTGAATCTAACTCCAACTTCAATTTTGACTCCAATGTTCTTGTAGAGAGAAAACCTCAAATGTGTTATGAATTTGTTAAGATGGTGAATATATTGTAATTTCTTCAAAAGAATTGCATTAAGTTTTGTTTTTTTCTTTTTAATTTGGTTTTCCTTCCCCTAGGTATATGGCAGTAAGTCAGTGTACGTTATTTACAAGCTCAAGGAGATGGGTATGGTTTCAGAGAAAGAAATCTTATAGATCTGTAAACCGTTCGATCACTTGGATACTGGTAACTGTGGAATGATTACCTTTGATGATCTTAGGGAAAGTCATTACTAATTTTCGATGGGGGTCTTCAAATTTTAGCAAACAATGACATTATTCGTGGTATCCGCAAACTATTTTGTCTCACATTCAACAATGACGACAAGAAGTTAGAAGCTCCAATCATGGGCATTTGAAGGAAATAAACGACTCTCTGACTGAGGTTCCAGAAACTGATAAAGAAGCTTGGCAATCTTTGCATCTCAAAGGTTTAATCAATTTCTTTATGATTGAGTTTGTGTATAAATGCATAAAAAAAAAAAATTGTCATTAAATTTTTGGATTAGCTCTAGAACTAAATGGTACATTCTTTCCCTTTGATTTTCTAAAACACCTTCAAGGTGTTTAACAAATTGTCTCAATTGGAAATTATATTTACATTTAACGACTTGAAGTATTTAAATAAACATCATATGGCTTTTATATAAATTGTGGAAGCATCCTTATGAAGTTTATTGACCAATTCGGTAAATTTGAACAACGCCCAATTATGTAAATATGAAGACTCTATGCATAAGTGTCCATTCATTTTTGCAGTCCATACAATGAAATTGCAAGTGGAGGGTAAAGTTTTGGAATGCTACTTGTTGCTTTTGTCTGGAAATTATTGGAATTTGTACATTGATATTTGTTCCATTTGATAGGTTTTTGCCGAGTGATTTGAGATGTATGTGGTGGAGAGTAGAGAAGGATGTCAAGGCACATGACTTGCGATTTTGATGATCCTGGAGGGGCCGGTAAGATTCACCCTCAATCAAATTCAGTATTTTGCACCATTGGAATGAACTCAAGGACCAAATTTGATATTTTTTCATATGGATTTGTTACTATCATCTTAGAATTGTTTTCTTGCTAAGGTGGATTGTATATATCAATTAGATGTTATAGAGTCGTTTGTTGATTAAAACCTACATATGAAGTTGAATTGGTTGTTCATAGATAACTTGGCTTGTTGATGTGTGTCTACCTTCGATGGTTTTGATTTGTTAGACTTTTTTCCTTTGAAATCATGATGTGTTCGACTTGTCGATTAAAATCATGCTTTCAACTACCTCGATTCCTACATCGAACAAAGTGAATATTTTTCAGTGTTTTTCACTTTTTTTTTTTATTCTGAGTCACTTTTTGAACTTGTGTCACTTTTTTTTTTGTCACTTTTTGACTGTTTGTCACTTTTTTTTTTAATATCTGTCATTTTTTTTTATTTTCTCACTTTTTTTCAAAAACATTTGTGTCACTTTTTAAGGTATAGATGAGTACGCATTTGAAAAGACAATGATAGATTAATGCAAATAACTAACAAGCAAAAAGGATGGTGTTTAAATTATGACATTTTGCATTCCTGTATCACTTTTTTAGTGTCAATTACGTTTTTTTTTTTTTTTTCATTTTTTGAATGTGTCACTTTCTTTCTTTTTTTAGGATTGAGATTTAATAATTCCCTCAAAAATGTAGGTTTAAAGGATAAGTCGCGTTATATTTTCCACACAAGATAATAACGGAGTTAAATGAAAAATTTAATCACTTTATTGAACTAATTTCAATGTTTTAATAGGTGTTTTGTCACTTTTTTTGAGTATTTGTCAATTTTTTGAATTTTTGTCACTTTTTTTTTACTGTGTCATTTTTTTTTTTAATTTTCTGTTATTTTCTTAAAATTTTCTTTACTTTTTTGAGTAACAAATATCGTTTTTTTTTTTAATAAAAGTGACAGCGTATGTATTAAAAAGTAACACCAAACTTTAAGAAGTGACATTCACTTTTTTATGACAATGTTTATTAAAAAATGACATTTAATTTTACACAGTATTTTTTACTTTCAAAATACTTTTCATATGATTTTTCAAATTACCATTAATTTTAAGAGTATTTTTGTAAGTTGCCCAAAATTAAACCTCATTGAAACTAAACACAAACCCAAACTAAATCTCAGTCCAATGATTAAACCAAACCCAAATCTCAACCTTGACCCATGACTGAACGTCATCCAACCCAAACTCAAGCTTACATCCAAAAGAATCTCAACCCAACCAAACCCAATCTAAATCTATCCAAAATCCGAAAGAGAGAATTATAGCCTCACAGGGTTTTAAAATTCTATTTTCATAAATCAAGAATCAAGTTTTATAATACAGAAATCAGGTTTTAATTAATAATTAATATGATTTAAACCCTAATTATTCCCCCTTCTCATTTCTCTCTCTATATCTCTTAATATCCATCCATCCCTCTATCTCTCACGGCGGGCGGTCGGCATCCTCTCTCCATACCTACCTCTCTTTCTCACACATCACAGTAGCCGACATCATGTTCCCAATCATCGTCTTCATCGTCGATAAGTAGCGTTGGGGCATTGCGGCCTAATTTTTCTGAATTTAGCCCCATGTGAGCGATCGAGTCGCTGGATTCCGTGGGAGCGTCATGGGTGAGGTTATGGAGGTAGAGGCCGCAGTGTATGCTATGACCGCCGTGAGGGAGGTTTCTCAGCCACAAACTCATCTTTCCGTCCCAGTCACACTCGCCATGGCGTGCATCACCTGTGACGATGGACGCCGCTTTTATCATCTCCAGTCCCTCAATGCCACTGTTATCTGTGTGTGGATAGGTGGTGGGGGCTTGTTTGATTGGTCGATTAGAATGTTGGATGTTTTGATCGATCGATCAAGATGTTGGATCTTTCTATTGGCTGTGCGAATTGATGTTGTTGATCATAGGGAACTTTGTGGATAGAGAGGCTAAGGCCAATTGGTGTTATTGATTTGAGGGGTTGGAGCTGCAGATCTATGGTATGCAATTGTGGTGTTGTGGGTATGGTTATGGTGATGTGTGGTGTGGTGTGGTGTGGTGTGGTGTGGGTGTGATGTCGTGTACGGTGTTGTGGTTGGGTGTGCTATGTGCGGTGGTTGTGTGCGTTGGTGGTGCAATGATGTGTGCTGTAGGTACGGTGTGCTGGGTGCGATGGTGTGGTGGTGGCTTTGGCGTTGCGTAGCGGTGCCACAAGTTATTGTGAGGTGGTGGTGTTTTTATGCAATGTGTTGATTTGTTTGAGATTGTGTTGTTGTCGAGATGTGGTGGTGGTGGTTCTAGTGGCGACGGTTGTAGTGGTGGTGCTGATGGGAGTGGTGAGGTGGTGGTCACTTATTATTGGTTGTTTGTGACCATTAAATTGATTAATCTGTAACCGATAAACAATATTCGACCAAAATAATGTGTGACCTAAAAAATTGTTAATTTGTGATTGTTACTCACATTTTATTAAGTTATAATCGAGTTGTGACCAATAAAAGTAATCTGTGACCTATAATTTGATGTTTTGTGACCATAAAATAAGTTGTGTGACTTATAAATTTCGTGATTTGTGATCGATAAACAAATTGTGACTTTTAAATTTTTAATTTGTGACCAATGAACGAACTGTAATCTATAAAATTTTTGAGTTGTGAGCTTAAAATTTTTGAATTGTGACCAAATTGCATAGATATGTGACCTTTATATATTTCTTAATAAAATACATAATTAATTAATTAAATTATAAATAAATTTTAATGAAAACCTGATTTTTGAAATTTAAAACATCTATCCTTATTTTTTAAATAGTGATACTTAAATACCTTATTTATGTATTCTTCCCAATCCGAAACCCAGACATGACCTAATGTTGAACCCAAATCAAAGCTCAACTCAAACCTGACCCCAAAGCCCACCAAACCTAAAACTCAAGCTCAACCAAAACTGAGCCCAAGACTGAGCATATATGAATGGGGAAAATTCATAACTAAGAAAGTTTTATTTATTTCAAATTTAAGAAACTAAGTTTAAAATTTCAAATCAGAGATTTTTAAATTTTATTTTTAAATTAATTAATTACACTTATATTTATTAATTAAATATATTAATGTCACAATTTCATATAATTGGTCACATATATTAATAATTGGTCACAAATCACAATTTTTATATAGCACAAATTATTTTACGGTTACAATTCAAAAAATTTATAGGTCACAATTTGTTCATCGATCACAAATAAAAAATTTATACGTCACAATTTATTCATCGATCACAAATCTATCAATTTAATTAGTCACTCTTATATTTTAGTCACAAACAGAAATTTTATATGTCATGGTCACAATTCAGAAATTTTATAGGTCACAATTTGTTCATCGATCACAAATAAAAAATTTATACGTCACAATTTATTCATCAATCACAAATCTATCAATTTAATTAGTCACTCTTATATTTCAGTCACAAATAGAAATTTTATATATCATGGTCACAATTCAGAAATTTTATAGGTCACAATTTGTTCATCGATCGCAAATAAAAAATTTATACGTCACAGTTTATTCATCGATCACAAATCTATCAATTTAATTAGTCACTCTTATATTTCAGTCACAAACAGAAATTTTATATGTCATGGTCACAATTCAGAAATTTTATAGGTCACAATTTGTTCATCGATCACAAATAAAAAATTTATACGTCACAATTTATTCATCGATCACAAATCGCAAATATTATAAATCACAACTTAGTAGACAATCACAAATTAAAATTTTTTTAGGTCACACATTATTTCTTGGTCACAATTTATCTTTTTCATTGGTCACGTATTGTTTATTGGTCACAGATTAACCAATTTAATGATCACAATCGACCAAATAATTTGTGATCACAACCAACACTTGTGACCACCACTGCACCACTCCCTCCAGCGGCACAACCACCCCGACACAACCACCTCAATCTAATCAACACATTGCAGAAAAACACCACCACATTGTCACGCCATTCCACCACCATCGCGACAAACCCATCGCCACCGCCACCACCAGCTCGCACAGCCCTCAGAACCTCACCAACACCACCCACATCACTGCTGCCAACACGACAACCACTTCCTCAAATCCATTATCGTCAACGCCAACACCACCTTGACCACTATCTGTACTCTACCATCGTCGACCA
Source organism: Fraxinus cuspidata (assembly GCA_903798385.1). Classification (NCBI taxonomy): domain Eukaryota; kingdom Viridiplantae; phylum Streptophyta; class Magnoliopsida; order Lamiales; family Oleaceae; genus Fraxinus; species Fraxinus cuspidata. Next base: position 24,463 of record CAIGRP010017363.1, read on the forward strand.
CAACGTGCTGCCTTGCACCCTAATGCACACCACCACCTCGCACCACCATCACCACCACAACCAAAATGACAGGATCTCCACCACCACCACCACTCCCCATCCTACAACCAAAAGAAAAATCCCTAACCCTACCATCATCTCCGCCGCCGTCACTGACTACCACACCACCACCACCCAACCACCATTAAAACCATAGATTCACCACCACGCCAACTACCAGAAAAAAACCCTCCAGATCGGTAACCACCGTACCCAACCCCAACAGCCGAACACCTCATAAAAAAAAAAAAAAGACGAACCACTATCGCATAGATCGCGACGCTACCCAAACCATCGCACACATCATAAAAAAAGATGAACTACCACCTCACAGATCGCAAACCACCATCGTACAAATCGCGACGTTACTGTGAATAGTAGTGTTGGCTAGCCTTGTAACGGCGGCCTTGCGAGGGGAAAAGAGAGAGGCGAGTGAGAGAGGAGGGGAAGAAGAGAGAGGCGAGAGATGAGAGAGACGACAAAGATGAGAGAGAATGAGAGGATAGAGAGAGAATGACGATGTGATAAATGATTTATGGTTTTTAGGGTTTGGGTAATTATAATTTAGATAGAAATGAATTAATATCTGATATTTGTATAAATAAAGTTTATATCTGAAATTTGAAATTGGAACTATAAAATTCTGGTTTTGTGTAATGTCCACTACATTAATTCCTAAGCCATCGAAGGAAAACTAAAACATAGCCTAACAGTCAACCCAGACCCAAATGAAAACCTAGTCCAACTGAACTCAAACAAACCAAAGCGAAAATTGCTAGCGCTGAAAAATCCAAACCAAAACCCAGCCCAATAGTGAAAATTTAACCAAACCTCAACCCAAGAATGAACCCAAACTAATAGTGGACTCAACCCAATTATAAACCTAAACGAAAATCCAGCCCAATAGTAAACTCAAACCCAAGCTAAACCTAGCCCAACACTGAAGTCAAATAGAACTAAAACAAAAAACCTAGCCCAATACTGAGCCCAACTATTTGAGATTTTTTTATATAGTCACGTTTGTAGAGATGGCAAACGGACTAAACGGCTCGTAGGCTTGGCCGCTCGGCTCGTGAAAACACGAGCCGTGTGCCGCTCAAGCTCGTCAAATGACGAGCGCGAGCCGAGCCACAAGTGAACTCGACGAGCCGAGGCTCGGCTGGTCGAGCTCGGCGTGGGCTCGTGAAAAATTAAAGAAAATAAAAAAAAAGTAAAAAAGAAAAAAAAAATTCAGAAAGCTCGTGGGCTCGCGGCTCAGCTTGTGAGCTCAAACGAGTCACAAGCCACGAGCTCGAGCCGAGCTCGTGGATTTAAGGGCCGAGCCGGCTCGGGGCCCATTGCCATGACTACATGTTTGGTATAAATTGAAATCTAAATATTATTTTAAATCAAAGTTAATAATTAGTTTTAATAACATATTGCGTGGAATCCATAACTATTTAACTTTTATCAAAATTTATTAAAAATTTAATTTTAATATCCACCAAACAGGGGCAAAATTACAATAAATTTGAATTTTTCTCTTTTTTCTTCCTCTTTTACTATTTTCATCACGCCTTTTAACAAAATTTTAACTTTTCTAATTTTTTAAAATTTGCATATAACTTCTCTACAAATTATCACATTTACTACAAATCTTCACTTTCCAATCAAATTTTCAAGTAATTAGAACCTAAATTTGCATTTTCTCATATCAAACTGTGTATATAAATGTGTTTGAACTCATTGTATCCAATATGATTTATATGTAACGAATTGAGTTTATTTGACTGATTATTAGTATTGAATATTAGTTTTATGTTTTTCCTTTCTATTATTTGAATTGATTGTTTGTATCAAATACATTATAAGAATTTCAAACGTAAATATGCATTTTCTTGTGATGAACAAAACATTAATAAAATGACTATTCAAAATCAAATGAATGAAAATGATTAGCAAAATATTAATGAAGAAATGTTTTTTTAAATGTAAATTTGTATTGTCTCAAGTCAAATATGAATCATTCAAAAATTAAGTACAAAATATTCGATTTGTACAGGGTTTGATTATGACTCGTAACCTAAAATGTCCGTGTCCGCCCCTGATTGTGGCAAACTATCAAATGTTAGTCTTTATCATGTATTAATTGATTGTATTAGGAGATAGTCTTGATTGGGACGAGCAAGAATTTAAAACATGAGCTCCAATTTTCTTGGAAATTTTTTCAGTGAGAGAGACTTCGCAGCTTCTTCGATTTACCATCTCACGTCACTTCCACTGCATTCTGTACCTCATAGATCTCTTCTACTAGTCTTTGAATATTCGTGGTACGGTGACGGATTATGTGCGAATGCCATTGCCGATGAATCATCTTCCTGGATCCGAAAATGTCCATCTGCGCAATTTTCACTTCAGCAATTGTGGTACGAAATGCTGCGGATGTACAGCCTTCGATTCAAGGGCAGCCAATCAGAGAGTGCCATGTTTCTCTAGGGGAATAGAAAATATCCCACATTGATCAAACATTTTCTCTTGGCTCTTCCAATCCAAATTTAGGATGGTAGGTACTCTCCAGTGATCACCAAAGGCACCTTTCTCGTGAAATTTGGCGATTGAAGCGTCATTTGCTTTGTATTCTTCAGCATAAGATGCATAGAACTATCATCCGCTCAAGCTGGGCTGATTTGTGAATGTAAATTGAACACAGCTAACGAGCTAGTAAATACTAATTATTAAAAATCTCGTGTCTCCTGTAAGCCATATGAAGATGATTTTACGAGTAAATAATTTACGATTTATTAGCCGCTAGCTAAGCAGTCAAAATGTAAACCAGTAATTTATCATTAGACTAGTAGAAAAATGAATCCAATAAATCAAATAAAAATACTAGCCACTATTAATTAAAACAATCGAGGTGCGATATATCATTTCCAATGCTTGCCATACTTCCCATGCTTGAACTTCCCGTGCTTGCCATGGTGATGGCCATGATATCCACCGTGGTGATGGCTATGATATCCACCGTGGTGATGGCCATGATGTCCACCATGCAACAAATGGTGCCCTCCATAAGCAGCAGCTGCTAATGTAGCACCCCCGGCTATAACTGCTCCCATATGAGATCCATGGCCTGTAAGAATAGTTTTATCACATAAATATTAGCAATTCACTGGTAAATCAGCTCAAGACACTAACTCAGGTGGAATCTTCCTCCTTATGACTTGAAAAAGATGCATCTAGCCATGAGCAAGTTGAAGAAAGCTCGAGAGAATATTCATGAGAGGGGGGTGATAAAATGCATTTATTTACACAGTACTAGAATACTAATAAGGAAGTATCAAGAATTTTGTATATTTCTGGAGATAGATTAGCTGTAAATGAACAAGTAAGAATTGCCTGGGCAAAAATTATGAAATTGCACTTGAAAAAAGCCATTCACTTTCATGAAGAATGTAGATGGAAATAACGCGGTTCCTTGCAAAGGAGGAAGAAATGAACAAATTACCTTTATGTATATGAAAATCTTTCGGAGGATGGAAATAAATTATAAATTGAGTGGCAAAAAGTTCTACTATGTCGTTGTCGACTAAGTTTGTCTTTCATGCACTAAAAGGTTTTATGCACCCGAGGAGTACAAATATCTTGATCACTTATCTTCTATTTCAAGAATACAATGCCAAAGATTGAAACAAATTTGAAGAAAAGGATGTTTGCTCAAGGCAACAAAGGCTAAATTGGGTTATACGGCAATCCAGCTGAATTTTGACCCTTGCATGTTAACTATTAGCATTTGATTACTCCACAAGAGTCCCACATTTTGTAAATCATATAACTTGCAAACTTCAAATTACAGGCCAATTAACTTGACAAGTGATATTATTCAAAGAAACGAACTCTCAACATTGGTCAAATGATTCCAAGCTGTGAATTGTTTTAATTAAAATTAGCAATCATCATTATCCTTCATATTTAGATTTGCTAAATTATATGTTTGTCAAGTGAATTCATAATGATACACCGCGAAGAAGATGATTCTAGCTCCAAAAAGGCAATAACATATATGACAGTTTAAGAGGTAACATAAAATAATACCTGAATAAGATGGACCAGGATAACCAGCTGGAGGGTATCCACCCGGGGGTGGATATGCAGCTGGAGGATATCCTGCAGGTGGAGGATAGCCATGGGGAGGATATCCAGCCGGAGGAGGATAGCCATGTGATTGGTAACCGTGTGGGGGATATCCTTGCGGGGGGTATCCTTGTGGAGGGTATGCACCATGGTGCGGAGGGTATGCCCCATGGTGCGGAGGGTAATGTCCAGCACCAGAGGCATATGCAGCAAGATTAGAGAACAGCCCTTTGTCCTCACTGTCATGTATGCCCTTTTCATCTCCCATTTTCTTTAATTTGGATGTAAGCATAAGACAAGAGGTACCCGTCAAGAAGTTGTGTGCGGTTAAATAAAATAATCACCTTTGGTTCCCTTGACATTAATTAATTGATAACGCATTCACACCATTCGACCAAGTTTGGTGCACAATAGGAAACAGCATTCCATGTTTCCCGGTACAACAGACAAGTTTTAACTATTTTTTCTTCCTAACCCTACCAACGTTCAAATCCAACACGCCAAAAACGACTATTGCATTCAAGAGAAACACAAAAAATTACACTTCATTTTAAAACATATAATTCCATCTTGTTGAATCCTATACAATATGCATCATCTTATACAAGATCAGAAAATGATTCCTTCACTTTGTCAATGATACATAGGGGTCAAAATTCTCTCGCGTCATATTTCAGGAAAAAATTCCGAACAAAGGAAAACAACTGTATTTACCATAAAAGACTCTGATCACCATTCCACCCCACCCCACCCCACCTCACCCAACCCCATCCATTTCAATTTGTGAATATCCAGTTCTATAGCGAGAAAGGGGTCAATTTTACCAATATTTTACAGAAATAATAAGAAAAATAACTATGAGAAATCTCTTTCTCGTGTTGTATTAATCTTTACAGGAAATATATAACAGCGTGTGTAACCATCTTCTTGATTAAATCAAGAAGAAACATAGATGCACAGGGACGCATGCATCAAGATAAAAAAATACGATTGATTTCATAAACAAAACAGATGGACTAAAATCAAGAAACAGGAAAATCCAATATTATAAACGAAAACAAGAAATCATTGTAATTGAATCAAGAAAAAGAGAGAGAAGTTTACCGAATTAAAATTGATGTGGGATTTCCAGGAATGAGTTTATTGATCAACAAAAGCCAAATTTGAGTTCTTGAACAGAAATCTCCTGCAATCAAAGATATTGAAGCATTAAAGTGTTACGACGTTTTTATATAATCTTTTTAGTTCACGCGGTTGCTTATACGCGTATAATGTCTTTTGAATAGAACCGACCTTTTACTTGATAAAATTCTTTTTTATAAGTTTGGCATTCGGATAGAGAAGGTTGTTAGTTTTCTAGTATTTTGAATAGACTCATTACAATTAACTTTGAAGTCGAATCTCATTTGCAAAATAATAATAATGAAGCTGAAATATTAAAAAAGGGTTTGACCATTTCCTATAGTATTAATAAACACTAGAATTTATTGTTAAACAATTCAAAGAAA
>CAIGRP010017376.1:0-13926 GCA_903798385.1 Fraxinus cuspidata
AGCAACTGGGATGTCTTCACAATGAGAACACCTTGTCTCTTTTTCTCTCTAGTATTTTTGGTTGAAGGCGCTATGCCCTTGTTTGATTACCATTATTTATGAAATACATTTTTTTCTCTTCTTTTCAATCACACATTCTTCAATAAAATAATATTACACGTAAATCTAAAAAATTTAGTTATTTTTTAACCAAACATTCTCTATCAACATAATATTCCAAAATGTATTTTTACCATAAAAATGGGGCTCAGACAGACACTGTGTATATATGCATAGACACAGATTTTTATATTTACATGCATGGACCATATATGTGAATTTATAATTTATGTCTTTCATGTCAATTCCTAAGTGTGTTTATTGGAGTGGCAGGTAAAATTCATGATGGAACAAATGCTTGTACTGCTATTGATCAATATAATAGGATCAAGGTAATTTAATTTCATTTGTTATTGCACAAAGTTGTTAGACATTTTAAAGACAATTTAGAAAAGAGTTCTTTAGTAATATTTTTTAAATAAAAAATATTTCCAAGAATGTTGCAGGAAGATGTGGCTATAATAAAGAAAGTGGGCTTGGATTCTTATAGATTTTCAATTGCATGGACTAGAGTATTACAATGGAATAGAGTATCACCAGGTATGTATATTTGGAACAGCAACAATAGGTATTAATTTGTGCATCATTTTTGTCAAAAAAAAAAAAAATTTGAAAAAAATTCAACAAAGTTTTATTTTAATTGGTTTCTTTTTTTTTGTGGTATTGGTATTTTAGGTGGAAGATTAAGGGCCAGCGTAAACCCAGAAGGAATTGCGTACTATAATTATATGATAGAATTGCTCCTCGCCGAAGGTTAATTAGACTCCAATATAATTCAGCGTTTATTTTTAGATTTATAACAATTTTCTGTTTGTTTCTTTTTACTTCACAATTGGAATGCTAAAATTTATGAGTTTTTTTTTATTTAAAACTTAAAACAAAGGCTAAAACCTTAAATTCTTATATTTACTTCTATGAAGGAATTAAGCCATGTGCAACCATTTTTCACTGGGATGTTCCTCAATGTTTGGAAGAAGAGTATGGTGGCTTCTTAAGTTCTCAAATTGTGTACGTAACTCAATATTTCCGAATCATGCATCTTTTATTTAGATATTTGCAAAAGCACATTTAATAAGAAATAAAGCAAATTCAAAGGAATAAACGACATTTTCCTTTGAAATTAAAAAATCCTTTGGATATTTGTATTACCAAATCAAGCTATTGTATACAAATTAAATTTCCTCCAAAAAATTATTACCAAAAAAAAAAAACATAGTGAAACATATTAGTACATAATGATAATTTTTTCGGTTTAACTAATAGGAATGATTTTTGTGTGTTCGCCAACGTTTGCTTTCGGGAATTTGGTAATCGGGTGAAACTTTGGATCACACTGAACGAGCCATGGGCCTTTGCTCATGAAGGTTATGTGACGGGTCATTTTCCACCTGCTCGGGATGAAACTTTATTGGAGCCGGTAAATGATATCCCTCTTCATAGATGTAAACCTGGGGCTCTAACTCATTGCTCCAGACGAAAGCCGGGCACGGAACCATATATTGTCGCACACAATTTGATCCTTTCACATGCAAAAGCTGTTAATATTTACAGGGAAAAATATCAGGTAACATTTTTCATATATTAATGTCATGAAAGAAACCTGTACAATTTTCGCGTAAGGTATAGTTTATACAAATACATACGTACAGGCACGTCAAAAAGGTAAGATAGGAATAACAAATGTCTCACAGTGGTTTGAGCCACTCCGTAACACGGAGGAAGATAAAAAGGCTGCTTCAAGGGCAATCGATTTTATGTTGGGATGGTAAGTGGTTTTCTCTCATTTCATCTTTTTACAGGAAGCAAATGTTACTTAATTTGTTCACTTCCTGATGAATACACTGCCTCGGCTTATTTTCTAGCTTATTTTGTTGCTTTTGATATTTGTTGAAAACTGGAATGCTCTAATATCAGTTTGTTGAGAAACACGGAAGATACCGGATAACTCCAATATCAATTTGTTAAAGACGATATGAGATTATAGATACAATATAAAATAAAGATCATAAACTCACAATAAGAATTTAATTTGCAGAATAAATGATATTTCACTAAAATATGGAGAAAGAATAGAAAGATTTGTGTTAAAAATTTGTCTAACTAATAATTGGGATAAGCAAACCTCCAATAGGATTAAAGCAACCTATAATGAGGTGGATAAGCAAACCTCCAATAGGATTAAAGCAACCCATAATGAGGTTAAAACCCCATAATAAGGTAAACCCAACCCAACAAAATTGTAGAGAAGAGTCAAATATAGGAAATAATCCAAACCCTAGTTGTAGAGTTGTATATGAAATGGAATGCTCAAAAGTTTCCTTATCGTGATCTCTTAAAATCCAACACAAATCTCAACTCCTAATCCACCCAAGTCTTTAAAATATACCGATCCATCAAAAATTATGTATAACACTGCAAGACATATAACAAAAAAGGGTTCTTTTACGAACTTTCGGGACTCCACCTTTACCATTGTACATATACCCTTTAGAAACAAGAGTGTCCAAGGAGATAAGATTTCTCCAATTTGAAATGTGTCTCACCGCATCAAGTGTTCTAATTGTCTCATCAAACAACTTTATTCCGACCAGAACAATACCAGCTATCCAACAAAATATATTATTTTCCATTATTAAAACACATTTCAAAATTGTTTCATATGTTGAAAACAAATTCCGATCGGGATACATGAGTGAAAACTATATTAAGAATCCAATCCTCGTCAAGTTTGGAGTAGTAGTCAGAAATAAGTAAAAAAAGTTCTACATAGTGAAAAGTTTCAATAATGGCTTCATCCGAAGTATATAATTGCTTTCCCTTTTGAAAAGCTGCAGCCAAGTTTTCTCTATTCTGCAACTTATAAAAATCCTTAATTAAGTACCTTGAATTCTTGCAATAAATTTTGAAGTTATATCTTAATTTACCTCTTGCACAACCATCATCAAGAACAAGCTCATCTCCATGAGCCTTAATTTCAACGAGATACTTGAATATAGAGTATTATAAATTTTTTCAATGGTGAGATCATGACTATATAAGAATGTATCTTTAAACAACAAATATGAAACCGTGAAAAACACAACAAAATCAATTCTATATAAACGAGCAATGATGGCCTCCTAATCTGTCATAACAAAAATCTTGTACAGGGAACCAATAGCATAACATCAAACTTTGTGGTTGCCATCACAAAGATCAAGCTAAGTTTTTTAACTTGATCAAAATATCGATCTCCCAAGAATTTCCAAGCCTTTGGCTCTAATACCAGTTTATTATGAGCAACGAAGAAGATATCAGGTTTCTCTGATACCAATTTGTTGTAATAATATGCAAGAAAAGAAAATATGGCACAATATGAAGTAATTGATCATAAGAACATAAGAACAAAATAATTTGTAGAGTAAATGAGATTTCACTATAACATGAAGAAAGAATACAAAGATTTTTATGTTTACAACTTTGTTTAACTTGTAATGAGGTTAAACAATGCATCTAAATTATAGAGAAGAACCAAATATATATATGGAACAATCTAAACCCTAGAAGTAAAGTTGTACATGGAATGTGACACCCATATCTTTTCCTCTTCAAGTTCATTACGAATTTCAACTCCCAACTGGACTTCAAAATAGAATTTTAATTAGAATTTGCCAAATAGATTTTCAAATAGCCTTCCAAAATAATATTAGAATTCTTTTTAAGTAGACTTTAATTAGAATTTTCAATAATCTTCCAATTAGAATTCGGATCACACCCAAATTCTAATAATTTATATTTTTCTTTTCTACATTTTTGTATTTAACCAAGTTATACATATATTTTTCGAATTTTTGTTATTTTTGAATCCTGAATAAACTTAGTGGAGTTTTATCCCTATTTGATCAATCTATCTTGATATTCTACTTGAATTAGAGTCAGAACTGAGACTCTATTCGAGATGATTTATATTATTAGTATAATAAATTGAAATTGTATTTTTTCTTTCGGTGACAGAAGCTTAAAAGGGGATTAGGAACTTTATGTTTTGAACCTCTTGCTTTAAGGCGAAAATTTTGTGTTCTCTTATTCTTTATTTCTAGTGCTTTAAAATTCTGTGATTTGTTGGTAAAGTGCCTAATAATTTGAACCTAATATTAACATCTTACATGAGTGCTTTGCTGGATTCATTGTTATTGAACGTGTTTTTAATTAGCAGTTGGTTGTCGGAGAAGTATTTGTTTAAGGAATTTTAAGGTTGTGCTATGGTATCAAAGTGACCAAACAGTCAGTGTGCATGGTTCTTTCTCATGATACTAGCTAAGGTTGCAGCGCATGTACTCACTCAATCGATAATGGATCGAAGATGACTGGTGAGACATGGCATTCAAATCATTCAAGCACGCGTGGTAGATACCTTTAACCATGGAGGATAAGTAACTGTATATGGTCATAGCATTCAATTTTATCTCCGTACTTAACTTTAGCGGAGAAAATTATGTTGATGTGCTGCAAACAGAGAGATTTTCTAAAGCCAGAATATAAACTCTAACAGATATACCACCTCAACAAGCATGCCAATGGCACGGGATTTATTAAACTTATTAAATGGTTTCATCAACATATGAGAAATGCAAAAGTACATCAGTTTGTAATGCTAGGAAAAGGCATAAAGTAATAGCGTACTAGATCATGCCCCTATAAAAGTTATACCATCTCATGATAACGTGCTAGAGGTGCATCGGTATATGGCAGACATCTCGAGGGGAATCATTCATGTGAAGATGCATTTCTCGACCTATCATCAAAGCAGCCAAGAGCTTGTCTTTCTTTGTAGCCGTTCCATGAGCATCCCTAAGACAAAGGAAGCAACAATGAGGTGTTGGACGAGAGATGTTTCTCTGTGTATAGAAAAATGTAATTTATTAGATCAATACAAACCAGTGACAATCTTGTCTATGTTTGACGTCTCAATGGAAAACAAAAATGACTGCAGTGGATTTCAATGAAAACGAATCACTTGCGTTAGAGCCATGGCAGCAGGAAAGATATATCCAAATACAAATAGCAGCAGCTGCTGCACTAGTGAATTGAAAAGCATTACAAATGCTAAGAATAAAATTTGCACCTGAGAGAACCATAGAAAGAAACCCCATAGTGAGCAATGCAAATTGAAAATTATTTATAATCAAAGGCACCGAAGATGGGAAGAGTAGGCCATCGAAATTCAGGCGCAGAAAAAACGAGCATGAGGTGAACAATAGAGCTGATGCAAACTGTATCATTGGGCAAGTAATATATGGTGTTATGAACCAACCCGATATAAAAAATGTTTTGATATCACTTGTTGAGAAATCGGCCAAATAATTAAAGACGAAAAATATGGACAATATGAAATTTAATGGATCACACAACAATCAAGAAAATTGTGGAAGATGAGAATTTATTATACGAAGAAACAAACAATTGTCTTACAAGATTTGATCCTCTCAATCTAAATGCCTCTTCGTACTTGTTATGAACCAACCCGATATCAAGAACGTTTTGATATCACTTGTTAAGAAATCGATCAAATAATTAAAGACGAAAATATGGACAATATGAAATTTAATGGATCACACAACAATCAAGAAAATTATGGAATATGAGAATTTATTATACCAAGAAACAAACAATTGTCTTACAAGATTTTGATAATCTCAATCTAATTTAAACAATTCTCTCATGTTTCTAATGTATACACAATGATCTAATTGTTATAATTTCTATTGAGTCTTGTCTTTTCACCCTTTTTAAGTGTTTATACCTTGTGGAGTATTTATAGAAGTCAAATCTCGAAGTTGTGGAGTCCAAGAAGAAGAAGAAGTCCCAAAATCCGGATAAAACGAGAAAACCGCGATCAAGTTACTGTTGCAGCGCTTAGGCGCTAGGTTGAGCGCTATGCCTAGCGCTTATGTGTTAGGTCTCGGGTTAATATTCAAAAACATGTTTTTTGCCATCTAAGAGTCTCTTTTCAAGCCAAATTCTTAATTATTATTGAAATTTGATCTCCACAATTTAGGATTCTACAAACTTAAGTACATTCGACTTCCTCCAATCAACCAAATCCCAAATCACATGGAATCCAGTCAACCAAGACTTCTAAACCAAGATTAAATAAGCTTTTTTCATGTAACAAACTTCTAAATCACATTGAATTTTTGTCACAAAACCTAACATATGGTGTGTAAGATTGATTTCCCATTAAAATGGCAGACGTATGTGGTCAGAATAACAAGGGCTACGATGAAGAATTTCTCGACTAAATTAATATTTTAGTAATATCAAGAAGCATTTTGGGCATTCCAATAGAGCCTTTCATCAATTTAAACACAACGATATATTCAGTTATGACTAGGAAATAAATTCCAGAATAACTGTTAAAGCAGATGTGTATCTTAAAGAATCTGCAGGGTTAAAATGCAGAACTTAATTAGACAAGAGAAAATGTGGCAAGAAATCATTAGAACTTATAGCCTATTTGGGATGGATTGAACTATGACTACAAGAGAGGAATTGAGAGAAGCTAGGGTTTGGAATTAGGGCTGATATATAGTACAATGAGCAATTCGTAGATTAATTGGAGATTTGAACACATTTAGCCCTGTTTAATTATTTCAATATTCTTTAATTCTCACTCATTTTCAACCACATATTTACACAATAAAATATTTTATGTATAAATTCAAAATTTTCCTTATTTTTAACCGCACATTCTTCAAAAAGTTACTATTCAAAACTCAGTTTTCTCAAAGTAATAACTTATCAAACAGGGGTTTAGTGGAATGTAATTGATTGGGATGGAGCGACATTGTCAATTAATTGAATTAGTTTAAGGAGTTAAGAAATTTATCTATTTTTTTATTATACTATTATATTACAGTATGTTTAGAAAAAAAACATCTGAGTTGTAAAATTTGAATATTTAATTTAGTACGTGTATATTATATAATTTGCACAAATTTTAAAATGGAAATAGCACAAGGTCCAAAATCTTAAGTTCAATTAAACATGAACCCCGGTGCCATTTCACAGATTGTTTGAATGGGTTAAAACTTAATTGTTTGAAATTTTTGGCTAAGCTTAAAATGCTATTAAACAAATCCCTTAGGTATCTATTCAACTCCTCATTCTATCTTCTAACGTGTTTTTATTGCTCGAGCTTTTAAAAAATGTAATGGTTAAATGATATATCTTTCATTATTTGACGTCACTTCCACTTGTTTATATCATTTTTTAAAACCATAATTTTTTGCTAGTTTTATCTCATAATCAATTCATTTAAAATGCTGTAAATTTTGTGTAGTACTTCTTCAATTACTCGAATTCGATCTAAAATTACACATTGCATCACCTTCAATTTCTTCTTCCGTGTTAAGAATGAAACTTAAAAACTCAATTATCCGCAAATCAATTTTTTTCCACCTACAATCTTTCATAGTAACTCCATCAGTATCACATTAAAGTTTCAACTTGCAATTAAACTATTCGGTCTATGAAATATTCGAAGTACAGCATTAATTTATATTACTATTTTGTAATATTTGAATATGAGCAACATGACACACGTGACGACAACTTCAAAGGGGTGCATTATCGCAAATTGATGATCTTCCTAGGGACATTTTGGGCTACTAATATTGGCCATAATTTGGCGGATGTTAAGTACCCCTAAAGCACAAATTTTATCACGTTTGAGCCTAAAGTTTTTAACAGAAAAGTATCACCATTGGACGCAAGTTGTTGGGTGTGGGGTCCAAAATAAAGCCAAAATTGAATCTCCAAGAAAACGAAAGTCAATTCTAGCACGAGCAAACGTTTGTGGCGTCAAGTGCCAATTACCATAATGTCTATTCATTGTTCTAATTAGGAAAAATAAAATACTAAACGAAAACCTATTCAATGTTTGATTCCAAACAATTGCCAAGAGCTTAAAAATTCTATTTTAGACATGTACAAGTTATATTCTAATTAACTCATATCACGTTAATTTCTAATAGAGTTCAATATCATCTAGATTTGTACTATGTAATATTTCATTTGTTCGGTGAAAAATAATTTAAATCAAAGTTAATAATTAAATCTCAATTATATATTTTATGAGATTCACAACTTCCCAACCATAATTTTATTAAAGTTTACTTTAAAAAATTGATTTTAATTCTGACCAAAATATTGTTGTTTAAGGAAGAAGAGACTTTGGAATAAAGTATTGTAAGCTGGCTGTGCAACTGTGACCGGGTGCTATAAAACTCTCTTCCCAGTTTCGATTAATGCAATACAAACTACAAACCCTTGTGTTCTTCTCCAACCAAAAAAAACACTCTTTCTCTCTTCCGGCGTTACAAATCTAGAGAAAAGGAAAAGTAGAGAAAGAATGGGAGAGGAGAAGTCAAAGTCAACTGGGGTGTGGCCGACCGTCAAGCCCTTCGTTAATGGAGGTGCATCTGGAATGCTTGCTACATGTGTCATCCAACCCATCGACATGATTAAGGTTATTTATTTATTTTCTGGTGTTGCTCTTTGGTTTGATGAATAACGGGTTATTGGCAGGGTTTAGATCTTGGGTCAAATGGGTTTTTTTCCTAATTATTTTGAATCATTTTGGTCTAGTTTATGGAAACTTTTAATCTTTAATCTGTTTTTGCTTCATAAAATCAATTTAATGGTGGGTGTCTGTTGTTAGATCTTGAATCCAGAGAGTTTTTGAATAATCTGAAGTTGTTTTTATAAGTCAGTGTTGAAAAGGTCTTTAGGAGAACACCTTTGTAATTTGTATAGCACTATTAAGTTTAAAAATGATATCTTTGATGTTCTCCTTAGATCTAATGATTCAATTATTTGAAATTTGCACTAGTGGTGGCTTTTGATTTGATCAATGGGGTTGATTTCTTAATTTCAGGTCAGAATACAATTGGGTCAGGGATCAGCTGCTGAGGTGACAAAGAACATGCTTAAAAATGAGGGTGCTGGTTCCTTTTATAAGGTTTGTTTTTCTAAACACTTTAGTTCCAATCATCAATGTTTACATGCTTTCATTTGTGCTAAACGATGGACTATGAAATGGACTTGGATCAACAGTCAAATTAGTTTGTATCTTTTGGACGTGACATTTGGTCTGATTTTAGTTTTGAATGGCAGTAAGGAAATATTTGGCAGTTTGTCTTTTGCTATTGTTATCTTCATTGCCTATAGCTTTTCTTTAGTTGATTGAAAAGCTCCGTTATAAGTCCCCAATCTCTGGATGTAGTACAAATAGGTTGAGTATAATCCTTTATGTTATACCGGGAAGGACCTGCAATTCTTGCAGTTTAAGTTAATGCATTTGGGATTTGATTTTACTTGAAGTTTTAAAAAATTGCAGTTGCAATTTTGTCACCTCTCCAGCTCCCCAACAAAACGGGGAGCTGAATAGGTTCATATTAGTAGTTTACTCTTAATGAAAGAGGTAAATGGTAATTCAGACTTAATTAAAGGGTCATCTTTTTGCTGTTATGTTTGAAATTGCTCTCAACATGCCTATATGCCATATTAGAAAGGGGCATAAGGTGTATTGTGCCGCAGGACCAATTATTTTTGGCATTCTGGGACTGGCAGTTTTTAAGTTTTACTTGTCTAAAGTTAATATTTTCATTTTTATTTATTTGTAAATTATCTTCTTGAGGAAGAAAAGAAGATTACTTTTTTTATGATAGTGAAATTTCAATCCTATTTAGTTGTGAAAGAATAAAACTTTACATGAATTGAAGATGCCTTACCATAAAAGATAAACAATATGTTGGATGTTACTAATCATCATGTTCTATTTTAGTGTTGTTGAAGATAATATTTTCATTTTTATTTATTTGTAAGTTATCTTCTTGAGGAAAAAAAGAAGATTACATTTTTATGATAGTGAAATTTTAAACTTATTCAGTTTTGAAAGAATAAAACTTTACATGAATTGAAGATGCCTTACCATAAAAGATAAACAATATGTTGGATGTTACTAATCATCATGTTCTATTTTAGCGTTGTTGAAGTTGTTGTGATGTTACGAATTTTTGTGCATTATTAACTCTGCATCATGCCAATTGTACTTTCTAAACTTTTAGTGTTGCCAACTGCTTCTTTCTTTAATCTCTTTTTAGGTTTCCACAATGTCTGATCTCGTGCTATTGTTACCACCAAAGAGGTAGCGGTAGATTGCGTGCTGTGGCATCAATTATTGAATATGTGTTTATCTTTTAAATATTCCCATTTTAGAATGTCTAAATTCTGTAGTATAATTGTTTTTTCACTTGTATAAATGTATAATCAGTTTCAAATTATTTTACACAACATGATAAATGTGAAACGAATTAGAGTTGGAAATAGTTAATATCATTTCATACAGCACATTATGCAAAAACTTTGTATTACATATTTTCTGAATTCTCAGTCAAATAAGATTCTACTCCTAGAAATTTAATGTGGATCTATTACTATATCTCGTTCAAATACTTGGGCATTGGGCAGCTCCGTATGCCTTGCACCTCTAACAATAGATAAGAATTGTTATTGCTTCTTTTAAGGTTGATGTGAATTAGTTTATATTCATCTTTGCACCTTTTAGCACTGCATATTATCAAAACATTACCTTGTCTAACAATTTTGATGATTATTGATTCTTCAGGGTTTGTCTGCTGGGCTTCTTAGACAAGCTACATATACCACTGCCCGCCTTGGAACATTTAAGTGAGTAGTCATTCATAAACACGATGAATTGAATAGAATTGTAGTTATGCTTCTGAAAAACCACTTGGGAGTATTTGGACAAGTTGATTTCACACTAATCAGTGTAGTTCAATCTTCCCTACCCTTTCAATACATGCTACTCATCATTGTGATTGATATATAAGAATCCTTTACTAGACAGAATTTATCTGTCTTGAATATAGGTGCCCAAAATTTGTTTCACTAACAAACAAATTCAACAACACTAAAATTTCTTGAATAAGCTTATTCACTGCACTAGCCATGGGGGTCCCCCACTGTGATCATTGTTGAGTTTGGTCATTGTACTTGGGTTCCCTTATTCGATATTTGTTACCGAGCTTGATGATATTTTAGTTCCTTAGAGCATTCATTTACAAGTTCACCTATCGTACATCTCAGCTGTGTACTTGTCTTGATGTTGTGATTTGCTAAGTGATCGATAACTCCTCTACTACCTTGGTATTTACTGAAATCACCAAGAGAAGCATCAGTCATTTTGTAACCATGCCCTTGTTTGAGCCCCATTTTATGAAGTGTTTTAACCCTATTTCAACCACATATTATTCAATAAAATAATATTACACGCAAACCAAAACTTTTCTTATTTTTTAACCATACATTTCCCATCAATACACTATTCAAAAATGCATTTTTTTGACAAAAATGGGGCTCAAACAAGCCCTGTATCTCTCTGTATCTGGGTGTGTTTATTACATGAGTGACCTGTCGAACTCTTTTGCATATTATATAATTTGAATGATAAAAAGGACATTCACTTGAAGATACTACCCTGTCGTAGGATTTTGACGAACAAAGCACTTGAGGCCAATGATGGGAAGCCCTTACCACTTTATCAGAAGGCTCTGTGTGGGTTGACTGCTGGAGCAATTGGAGCATCTGTTGGCAGTCCTGCAGATTTGGCGCTCATACGCATGCAAGCTGATGCAACCTTACCGGCTGCCCAGCGACGGAATTACACAAATGCATTCAATGCCCTCTATCGTATCGTTGCTGATGAGGGAGTTTTGGCACTGTGGAAAGGTGCTGGGCCTACTGTGGTCAGGGCTATGGCACTGAACATGGGAATGCTTGCCTCTTACGAACAAAGTGCGGAATTCTGCAGGGATTCTCTTGGTTTTGGTGAGGCTACTACTGTGCTAGGTAAGACACTCTGATCCACTTTTACCTTGGTCTTAGCTTTTGATAGCTGTATTTATTCTTCATCATAAGCAAATAACGTGCTTGAGATGCCAAAAACTTGTCCACTTTGTTAATGATAAGATCTAAGTTAAGTAGAATGCTAGGATGTGTATGCAAATCACTGGCCTCTGGTGTTCTGGCTATCCATATTAAGGACTCGCAATGTTATTTGTTTTTCATGAGATGTTTACCTCATTTTTGGTATTGCGTATCAAATAAATATTTGAATTTTTTTTTTTTCAGGAGCCAGTTCGGTATCTGGATTCTTTGCAGCAGCTTGCAGTTTACCATTTGATTATGAAAATACAGAAAATGCAGCCAGATGCACAAGGAAATTATCCGTACACCGGTTCTTTAGATTGTGCCATGAAAACTCTCAAATCAGGAGGGCCATTCAAATTCTACACTGGATTTCCAGTATATTGTGTTAGAATTGCTCCTCATGTCATGGTAATCCTCCAAATCCTTGTACAAGACACATGATATCCTGCCAAGTTATTAATGTTCTACTTAATTTTCTGATTATATAAACTTCTGTCAATGCAGATGACGTGGATTTTCCTGAACCAGATTCAGAAATTGGAGAAATCTGCTGGGTTGTAAGAGGTCTTCATTGAAGTTGACCATCTATCATAATATTATTCGTATTGTTTTCTTGCTCCTGAGATTTTACACCCACGAAGTTGTGGGAAATTTTTAACGGTGATCAATTATATTTTTGCGCTAGACCAAGTCAGACATTTTTCAGGCTAGGGATTTGGAGAATTCAAATTTCTTCCAAATTGGTTTTGGAAGGATTGCTTATTTGGAAATTATGGGAAATTCTTTTAATATAATAATCCATACATTGATTTTTGGCTCAATTTTGATTATATTCTTTTTCTAGAGCAAAATGTTGACGCTAGTGAATTCGTGTTTGGGTGCATCTCTCTTCGCCATTTTAAATAAACCTGTTTGATCGACAAAAGTCATTTGACATACTTCCTTCCCCCCCCCCCCCCCCCCCCCCCCCCCCCCCCCCCCCCCGCCCCCCCCCCCGCCCCCTCCCCCCCCCCCACCCCCCCCCCCCCCCCCGGCCGCCCGTGCCCTTTAAGCTGGGATTCACTTTGACAAGTTGAATTTACTACTCCTAAGACAAATAAAAAAAGTAGAACTCAATTAGGATTATCAAAACCCTTATTCATGAACCACATACAAACCCTCCATTTATGACGATTAAGATGAGCATCTTCTACCACCACGACGCGAAAATGGAGATTGAAAAGCATGCACAAGTTAAAAATAGGAGATATAGAAGTTGTCAACAAATATGTGCCTCAGATTTTGGTGACATTACAATTGAGGGGCTTGAACTAGAGCTAATAATGGATAAATTCAATTAAGAATTAGAGAAATGATTGGTGTACAACCATGAATGATAATTTTGTTTAATATTTTGTCATTGGACAGTTTTAACAAAAAATTATTTTTGTAGTCAATAATTTTTTGCCAACACAATAATTGTCAACAAAGTTAATATCCATGGTTGTACAAAATATCATTATCGTAAGAATTATCTTTTGTGATGTGGTGGAAAATATAATTTTATTGAAGAATGTGGTTAAAAATGNTTTTTAAAAAATGTGTGTCAAATATCATTTAGGAAGGAACATCATGTCATGAGAATTGTCTTTAACGAAGTTCAAAGGTAAATTCACATCGACTACCTACCTATAAAAGGCTTGGACTAATCGTTATTGTAAGGTTAATATTTAAAACAACATCCAAGTTGTAAATCTTATTAAATACGCAGTAACCCGTCGCACAAAATAAATGTCCTCAGCTGGTTTATCATAATCCAGTACTTATTTTTAATTGGGTAATTAGCGCATAACG
>CAIGRP010017382.1:0-26212 GCA_903798385.1 Fraxinus cuspidata
CCTTTGAAATAGAAAATTCAATTTTAAACCAAGATATATATATATATATTATAGTACAATATACCATCTAATCTTAGTATTCAAAATGCTAATCTTACCTTCAAAATCGCACAACCCGTGCATTGCACGGGTCTCAAACTAGTCTTCATAAAAGAATCCACCAATAGAATTTTGGGAAAATGTGCAAAGATAAAGATTGACTAGGGACGAGCAAAAACAAATCTAATGTGATGAATACAATTGAGACTTTAATAACTTTTTGAGATCTAAAAAGTTTAGGTGTATTCAATGTAGACTTTTGGAAACTCTCTAAAAGTATTGATATATTCAATTGAGATTTTTATAAAATTTTTAAAAGTTGTTGTGTATTCATTTAAAACTTTTTAAAAGTCTCTATAAGTTTTGGGGTATTCAAAATTTTATAACTTTCAAAAACTTTTATAAAAGTCTTCATAGTACTAACTTTTAAGCAGAAAGTATTAAAATAAAATTTCAAAATTTGTCTCTCATTAATCACACGATTTTGGGAGACTTTCAAAAAAAATTAATATGTATTTTTTTTCAATATTTGTCTTTCATTTTCCCTTCTACGAATATTAGAGTTATGATTAAAATTTATTTTTTATATTGATTGTAGTTTCTATTTTTCTTTTTCTCTCTCTTATTGTTTATTTCTATCTTCTATGAAAAAATTAAATTGTATTCTTATAACTTTTTTTTTCTCATTCATTTTTTCTGAAAAATATCTATTTTTAATTAAACCATAAAAATTTAAATGGGCTAATTTATAATTAATTTTAAATATATATTTTTCTTTAAAGGAATATTATACTAATAATACTGAATATTAAATTTATTTTTTATATGTAATTATTATTATTTATTTATTTAAGATCTTAAATTTTTATTCTTTAAAAATATTTTTTTATTATATGGGGAAAAAGAAAGGAGAATGGGAATTGAAAGAATCACCCTCGTATGTGATAATTTCACAATATTGCACTAGATCCGCATAAATTTTATTTCAAATGAAAATTTTCAAAAGTCTTTTGAATTCTATAAAAGTCTTTAAAAGTTTTAAAATGAAAGTTTGTAAGTCCACAAAAGACTTCCACTAATTCCATACAAATTTCTAAAACATCCACGAAATTCACAAAAGTCATCACTTAAAAAAAATCCATCAAAATTTTTGAAAATTTCAATTGAATACACCCACCCAACTTAGTTTAATAAGCGTTACAATTAACATTTATCCTAAAATAAAATATTAGTTTATCTTTACCTAAAACGCACACGCTTGCCAATACCTAAGTTAATATTCTTAATTAATCAAAATTCGATTTATCCTTATTTACTTTATATCGGATCTAACTAGACGTGATCATCCAAAACAATTCTTTTTTAGATCGAAAACTCTTAATTAATTACAAGCTTAAAAAAAGAGTCAAATATTGATATATTTATCTTCGCTCTATCAATACTTAATTATTTAGCCCAAATAATATGAATATAATATTTATTTCAGTTTAATCCCTTAACTTTTTAAAACTAAAAAAACGCATCTGGATCAAAACTCCTTATCATTAAATAATCTTAAAATTTCAAGATGTTACAAACTTCCCTCCTTAAAATAAATATCGACCCCGAAAGTCACACATGTACAACATCATCATGCATTTAAAAGGTGTAATCGTCTTTAACATATTACACTTAATCTTTTAGTGACAATCAATCTCATTCGCATGAACAATATTCATATCAAATATGAAAAAGTTCAACTCATAAATTATACAAGATAAACATGCTTATATATTTCATAACATGAAGCAAGATAACTTATAATCATGCTAAAAAAATAACATGTCATTTCATACCTTAGATCAATAGGAAATTGTCAAATTGTGAGCGTCGTGTACCAATGGTTACATGTTTAACACTAAAAATTTTACATTGTTCAGAAACTCGTAATACTTGTGAAAATACTTTATTTTTGTTAGAAATTTCATAAAATAGGATTTTCTTGAAATAAAAGTTTAAAAAATAGAATTTTTCTTAAATTTGAAATGGTTTAAAATATTATTTTTCGTTTTATTAATGTGCAATCAAAATACTTTTAGGTGAGAAGGGGGTCACAAGTGAACCTCTCCTTAGACAGTTTAAGTCTTTTTGAAAAAAAAATTCAATATTGCGAATACGCAAATCAAGAAGACTCAAACAATAAGTAGGAAGTAAATAGTTCTTAAAATATAATTCTTTTCTAGTTGGTAAATTCTTATTAAAACTCATTTATTTAACACAAATAAATTTCTTTACAAAAAAGTCTACAAAAAGGTAGACCTGCGCTCCGATACCAAACTTTAACATCCTAAATTTTCATAAAATAAAGAGTATTATCAAAAAATCACTTCTCTTTATGTTAAATACGAAAACGATAAAAATTATGTATTTAATAAAAACAAAGGATATCCATAACTTAGGTTAAAATTTAAAATTTTATTTTTCGAAATAAACATACTTAACTACTATTTAAATAAGCATGTCGTTGATCATAACTGCAACTAATTAATAAATTAAAGATAGAAAACATAACAATTTATTTCGTCAAATCCTTTCGACAGTCCATATCACCATCCTTCCATAGTTTCAATCGATCCAAACTAACCAATAAATTATTGTAAGGGCGAATATTTATAAATACCTAATAAGATACATACAGTTTTTATACAGAATTATATAAAATAATAAAATCAACACTTCATAACACTATTCTCTTATAGAGTATATTGATAACCAAGTGAAACACCCATCATTAGTATTTTGAATATTTGAAAATTTTCATATTTCGTTATAAAAATCTCAAAAGAGTTTACATTTCTTTAGGTCGAACCCAAAGATCCACTGTCGATTCGTACACAAATTACTGAATACATAAAAGTATAGGAAATAAACTACTTGCACATAAGTATCTTACCTCGATAGATCAAACGAATTTTTTGAAAGTGCTTTGGCGAATATGAGTGCGCGTAATGCTTTGAAACAATTTCTAATAGATGAAATTGCCTTCTTGTTTTTTGGTAACAACTGGGACAATTTCTGCTGGAGGAAAACTGGTGTGAATTTTGACTAATTATAGTGTGAATTGGTTGTTGGATCCCAATTAATATAGAATTAGTTTTAAAGTTTATCCTAATCAAATTCAGTTTGGCATTAACTAAAAGAATTGTATTTATTATCAATAATCAATTTGCTATCACTTGTCAATTTAATTTTACAATGAAATTTCCCTATTAATAAATGATACAAATGAATTAAGTACTAGAATAAGCTAATAGTTCAATGAATATCAATAAATGATAGTTTAAGGCCTTGTTTGATAGGAAGAATTTTTCATAGAATTTGGAAATTATTTTCCGGTTTCCACCTTTTAGGCTGCTTGATAAGAAAATTTTTCTAGGCAATTAATTTCCAACTTATACCTCACGTGACCCAATTTTCCTTGAATTGGTTTTTCCATGGGTTTGGTGGTTTTTGGTTTTCTAGGCAATTTTTTTTTTTTTTTTGGCAATTGAAACAAATTATTTTTCCAATTGTAACAAATTATATCCCTTTAATGAACAATTTACATGGAGAACAAAGTCAAACAAATATCAAAAGATCCAAAATTTCAATATTGTTCAAGTAAAAATTTATACCGATCAAACACAATTAATCGACAATTTCCAGTAAAACAAGTTCTAGGCAATTCAATTATCTGGAATTTATTTTCTTTCCATCCAAATTTCATTCTCGCAATCAAATGGACCCTAAATGTTAGGTGAAAACTTCGGTGAATATGATAATTAAGCCATTATTTGACAACCATTATTTTAAAACTATTTAATTCTTATACTCATTTTCAATTACATGATTACACAAATTCAAATTTTTTTCTATTTTTTAACCACACATTCTCCAAAAGTTACTATTCAAAACTCCATTTTTTTTTCAAAATAATGGTCATCCAATAGGTGTTAAAAATTTGATTCAATCAATCAAAGTTTTTCAATGAGAAGATGAAGAAATAAGTGCAATGTAATTTCAAAAAATCTTTTCATAATATTTCTCTTTTTCAATGAATCATTGCAATAAATTAAGCACCAAGAGAAGGATGAGAAACTTTGATGAATATGACGATATTTCAAGTTTCATTCAATCAAACAAAGTTTTTTATATAGAAATGTACAAAAAGTGGATGCAATGTAAGTTCAAAAATTTTCCTCAAAAGAACTCTCTTTTATGAATGAGATGATAATAAGTTAAGTACCAAAAGTGATATGAGAAACTTTGATCAAGAAGATGATTTAAGAAGTTTGATTCAATTAATCAAATTTTTTGATATATAGAAATAGAAGAAATGAATGCAATATAAGCTCAAAAACTTTTGCTCAAATATTTCCATCTTTTAATGCACTTGTAAACTCTTACTACAAATGCAAAAAGAGATGCTAATTATAGAGGACAAAGTAATATTTTATGGGAGAACGGACGAGGGTTCGGACTTCAAACATTTGCCTCAAGTCCAGACACACAAAAGTAGCCATTAGAAGTCGAAAATCAGAACGATCAAAAATTCGATCGTTGAGATTTTCGAACGTCCTCGATCGGCTAGTCGTCGGCCAAAAGAGAAGCAATTTATAGAGAAAGATTTCACAAAACTCTTTGGGAGTTCGGACGAGTGTCGAACGTTTGGTTGTTGCCCCTTTTTTTATCCCATTTGATCCGATTTCAATGTTTTGACAAATGTGGACTTTCGGAATGTATTTTAAACTAGTTTTTAAGGTAAATGATGTTAAGAAATATGACTTAAGCTCAAACATCATTTTGAAAATCAATTTTACTTTTTATCAAAAAATATTTTATACAAGTGATAATCTAAATAACTTTTAGTGCTTAAAATGGTTTTTGAATTTTAAACATTCATTACCAAAGATCCAAAATATTAGTACTTTTACATTTAATCTAAAAAAGTCAAGTTTTTTTTATGTTCTTTTGAAATTTGGCTTTTGAACTCTTATCTTGAAGGATTTTATTTTGAATGTTTAAAAGACTTGACTCAAAATTTTGACCTTCATTGTGAGTGCGATTTTGATAGTCTTGATTTTAATCTTTTGACGACAAACGATTAATTTATTATTGAATCTTTTGAAAATTATAGTCACTTAAATTCAATTGTTAGAGAACAAAATTAACTTGTTTGTTAGATGAGAAGCCTTTACTAGGTGCCTTTTTGAGTCCCATTTTTCTTCAAAATGCATTTTGGAATAGTATTTTGATTTATGTGATTAAAAATAAGTAAAATTTTTGAATTTGTGTGTAATATATTATTTTATTGAAAATATGTAGTTGGAAATTAGAGAGAAAAATGAAAAAAAAATGCATTTTTAAAATAAGGATAATGTCATTTGTACAAATTATCATTGTTGTTCACAGATGATTGGAAGATAAAATTGTCCAATAATATACTGTCACGTAATAGAATATAAAAGATAGTATAAAGAACTACGCACACTAGGTGTGGCAATCGAGCTGAGCGGCTCGTCGGCTCGGCCGCTCGGCTCGTCAAAAATGAGCCACGAGCCGCTCAACCTCGTCAAAAAGACGAGCCCTTTGACGAGCCCGAGCACGAGCCGAGTGGCCAGCGAATCGAGCCCGCTAGGCCTATATTTGTATGAGCGGCTCATGGGCGAGCCAACGAGCTCTTCCACAAGCCGGCTCGTTGGCTCGTCCAAATATAGGTTTTTTTTTAAAGGCTTATCTTTGAAAAAAAAAAAAAAAGACGAGCTCGCGAGGCTCGGCCCACGAGCCGAGCCAAGCTTGACCCACGAGTAACGAGCCGAGCAGAAGCTCGGCTCATTTGTAACGAGTCAGCTCTGCTCGTCCCATTGCCACCCCTAACACACACATAACATGATTGTGAAAATAATGAAAGCTAACAAGTTGTAGGTATAGTTGATTATGATATATGCACAAGCCAGCCCGTGGGGCAATGGGCCGAGCCGGCTTTGTTCGGCCCATTACCACCCCTGCCGGCTCGGTCCATTACCACCCCTAACGCACACGTAACACGATTGTGAAAATAATGGAAGCAAACAAGTTGTAGGTATAGTTGATTATGATATATGCCCCCATTCTTATCATCCCACTTAGAAAGGGTCCCACACTTGTTTTTTGCTTGAGACAAGACATTTTGTTAGCACGTAAAATCTTCAACTCAATGGTACCTTCTCTCTCTGCCTATATACCGAGATAATCAAATCTATGATACGCAATTCAAAGCCTAACCCACCTTATCGACCACTGCAAAACCTTTTACTGCTTTATCTTGTCTGGCCAGAAAACAAGCTGAGAAAAAAGGAACCAAGAAATCGGTAAGGATATGAATTATGAACCCATTTTTGCTGTATGGATTGATCTGTTTATGTTCTTTGCTTCTTTTTTTTGTTCTGTTGGAATTGATGATATGTTTTGATTGGTTAATGCGATTAATATATCTTCCAGTGATATTGATTATTTCGGGAGATGGGATTTTGTGGATTTTTTTTGTTCTGAATTTGGGGCAATAAGAAGGGGAAAAGAGAGTTGCTTTTAAGAGCATTCCAATTATATACTCTAATATGTCTTGTTGCGATGGTTAAGGATTTAATTACTTTGAATAATTGAAATGCAAGGCAGCTCTAAATTTACCAAGAACAAAGGCGTATTTGTTTTTTGTTTTTTTCCCTAGAAAAGAGATGTATGGTTAATTAAATGTGCTTTATGTGTGATAATTAAATTCTGCCACAATTATTGCTGAAATGTTTATTGAAAAAGATTGTCTTGGCCCGAAATTAGTTTGACGTCCCATTCTCAAGATTTGATATGTACCTTGTCCATTAGCATTCCCACGACACTTGAATTCTGGTATGGAATGAGATGATTATTTTAAGTTCACCACAGCATTACATTTTCTTCCTTGTGTAGTTCATCTTTTGCGATTTATACGATGAATTATGTAAAAGTTGTTATCGAGTATGTGGGATTATGATATTCAATTGATTTTCTTGATTCGCAGTTTTGCTTCGTAAGCACATCAGAATGTGTAGTGGAAGATCTGAGGCTGATTTGATCAGCAATCTTCCGGTTAGTATTGTAAAGAATATCATGGGATGTTTGCCATTGCGGGATGCAGTAAGGACTAGTATTTTGTCGAGAGAATGGAGGTACAAATGGGTAACGTGTCCGGAACTTGTGTTTGATTTTTGGTTCGATCAGATGTTCCTTGGACATCACAAACTCGAGAAACTCGTGTACCCTATTCTAAAACTTCATCAAGGACCCTTGATTAAGTTTGCCCTTCAGGTCCCTGCTTTCAGAAGTTGCCCAGATATTGATCAATGGGTTGATCTTATGCCAAACAACACTATCCAGGATTTCACTCTTCACATTTCTCGTGGGGACAACCATAAATTGCCTTCTCGTATATTCACTTTTAACCAGCTTAGAAAGTTAAAACTTTATAAATGCGTATTAAACCCTTCGCTAGGATTCAAAGGATTTAATAAGCTCTTGAATCTCGATCTTCAGAATGTTGACCTTGTGCCCCAAACATTTGCAAGCTTTATCTCAGCTTGCCCGATACTTGAACGATTGAGGATGATTGATTGCACCAGTTTCGATTGCCTTGAAATTGATGCTCCCGCATTGAAGTTTCTAGAGTTTCACGGGGTATTCAGATCCATATCTTTCACGTATAGCCCTCTTCTTGCGGAAGTTATTATATCTTTCTCTTCCATTGATTTCAGAACGGGAAAATGCTTCTCGTCTAATTTAATCACGTCTCTAAGTTGTCTGCCTTCTCTCGAGGAACTGCATATGCAGGCTTTCGCCTTGGAGGTAAGGATATTTGCAATCCTTAAGTAAAGTTTTTCTATCCTTAAACTTGTTTCTTTCAATTATTATTATGTATTGGTTCTAATTTTCCATCTGCATTTTTGCTACTAGGAACTTGCTGAGGATGGTTTACCTAAGAAACTTCCAGTCACTTTGGAAACTCTGAAAATTCTTCACCTCTCCGATATGTATTTCGAAAAAATTGAGGAGATCTCTTGTGTTCTTTGTTTGATTAGAAGCTCTCCCAATTTACAAAAGCTTAAAATTACAGCAAGTCAAAATTCTATTCTTGTTCCTTTTGTTTAAACTTTTATGCCATTCGTCTTTCTTTCCTTGTGGAACCTATTTAACGTATGTCCTTTAATTTTTAGGCTTTCACTTTCGATGTTGTGGAGTCCGTGGGAGAATATCTCCGCGCACAAAATAGCTCCGATTGCTTGGCTCAGCTTAAGACTGTGGATATGCTACTTTTCTCTGGGGTCGAGCCTGAAATGGAATTTGTTAAATATCTGTTGGCATCCGCTACTGGACTTGAGGAAATGGCAATTTTGCCCCATGCTGGAAGCGTCTCCGATGGAGGTGAGTCGATAATGAATGAACTTAAACAGTTTCCTCGGGCATCAGAGAAGGCAGAGATCATTAATGTCAAAAATGAATCATGATATTTTTCTTGTACTATTTTTTCCTTGTTCTATAATTGGATCGTAAGCTTTAAGCTTACACTATGTTGTAATTGGTATGTCTAATTTATTTTTAGTTTTATTTTTTGTGTTGTTCTGTGATGTAGTATGGGTGTGGTTGAAGATGTAGATGTCAAATTTCATCTTACCAGTTCCCAGAATGTTTCTGTAACTCATCAGTTGAAAAGTAATGAAATTTCAACTTCTTCATGGGATCATTCAAATTTAATTTGTCTTAATTGAATTACTGAATTTCTATTGCTGAACTTAAATTTTATTTTCAAATTTCACCGCCTTCATAACCTGCTGTTTACCAAATTTATGAAATTACTTAATTGGCAGTTATGCCGTAACATATTTTTCACGTAAGCAATGTGTGATATGTTAACTTACCACTAAGTCACGTCATAATGATAACCCAATTTTGCGAGGATGAAATTTACCCAAACGAGGTGGAACGCTAGAACACATGATAATGTCAAGGGGTCGGCCAGCCTAGTGATCTTGGAAGGTTAGGTTTTGCAAGACGTGGAGTTAGTTATGACAATGTTAAAATAGAAATCATGTGACGTAACGTGTATAACTTGTGTTATGACATTGCGTGATGTTAAAGTAAAATTAAGATGTAAAGCTTTGAGAATTCCTACTATTGAAAAGACAAACACGAATGTCAACCCAGTTTTGATGGATATTTAACATTGATTAGCCGAAAAAACATAGCAAAATTCTAGGTGGTGGTTGCTCTACCGAGCACCAATTTCAATGATTTGTTTTACATCTCACATAATAAAAGAGAGAATTCTTATGCATATTAATGGTGTCAATTCATTGTCTTAGCACTGCTGGGATGCACATTGTCGTGTGCACACATACAAATGAACGATATTATTTGAATTT
Source organism: Fraxinus cuspidata (assembly GCA_903798385.1). Classification (NCBI taxonomy): domain Eukaryota; kingdom Viridiplantae; phylum Streptophyta; class Magnoliopsida; order Lamiales; family Oleaceae; genus Fraxinus; species Fraxinus cuspidata. The sequence continues at coordinate 9,486 of CAIGRP010017382.1, forward strand.
GGTAACACCTAACAAATTATTGCAATTTCTTTCTCTCTCGTGATTGTCTAGTTTCCACATGAAACGGGATAAGAACAAGAAGTCAAGTTCTATATAAAGAGAATAAAGTAGAAACACAATCTAAGAAACCGAACCTTCTAAATGGTGCCTTTAGAGTGGGTCTAAACAATTATTTGTGGTTTATGGTGAATTATCAATGAATCAATTCTGATCTCATGTTCACAGTAAGTAGGATAAAAACTTTTCACTACCGACGTAATAAGGAAATTTTACTTATGATTCTCTACAATGGTGAATAGTCATACATTTAACTAATTATACTTACGATTCTTTCTATCACGACGGCAGTGAAAAATTTTTGTCCCGCCAACTGAAAACATGAGATCAACTCTAGAATTCTGAAATAGATTAATGTGAAAAATAGATGGAAAGAAAATGAATTTTAGGGAATTGAATTGTCGATAAATTGTTTTACTGTGAATTGTAATTAACCGTTTGATTGCAATGGTGGAAAATTGGTGGAAAGAAAATGTTTTACATGGAATTAATTTGCTTCGAAATTGTTTTACTGTGAATTGTAATTAATTGTGTTTGATTTTTATAATTTTCCACCTAGAAAATGTTGAAAGTTTGGTGTCCATTTGACTTTATTTTTCATGAAAATTGTCCATTAAAATAATAAATATTTCTACCATTGGGTCTAGCATTTGTTCCAATTGCCAAAAAAAATTTAAAAATTAAAAAAATTTCAAAAAAAAATCATACCGAATATCATTCATTTGGATTTTTTTTACATGGAAATTATCAATAAAAGTGGTAATTTTTTTTACCATTGTGTTTAGAATATTTTTCAATTGCCCAAAAAAAAAGCTGGAAAACAGATCCCCACCAAAACCTAAAGAAAACAAATTCCTCAATTGGCTAGAAAATGGGCGCGTGGGGGTTGGGAGAGGAAAAAATTTTCTATCGAAAAAAAGTCCATCAAACACTGCAATTTGTGTGGAAATGAAAAAACGTTTTCATTTTTCATGGAAAATGGACTTAATCAAACAAGCCCTAAATGCGTTACAATCGCCTCAAAAGCTAAGAAAAGTTTAGTCTCAACTGGGTTTGAGATGATAAAAGAAAGGGTAAAATTGCAGTAAACGTCCTCAACCTTTCACTTCTTCCCATCCCCACTTTTTTTCAACATTTGTCCCCAACTTTTGATAAATTGACGGCATTCATCCAAAGGGACGGATTTCATCCAATTTATTGTCAGACAACTCATTTGACCATCAAATTCAAGATTTATAAATGGTAAAATGATTCTTAATTAATTTTTTTAAAAAAAATATTCATAATATAAAAAAGAAAATCATTAAAAAAAGAATACCCACCCATTCACACCCGCCACCACCATTCCAACAAACACCTCTACACACTCACTATCGACACCACTAAACCACAGCAGAAATTAGAGAAACTTCACCACACCGACAGCCATCATCACCACTTTTGGCAGCAAACAGGGAGGAGAAGTTCCACTTTTCTGCTATTAAGCTGCCAAGAATGGAAGAAAATGGTGGTCATGGTGTATGGGTGCTGGTTGGTACATCATTTCCTATAGACCATCTTTAACCTTGCACCAAAACTTGAGGTAAGTTTTGTACTATTTTACATCCAATTTTATACCAAACTAAAAATGATCTCCAACCATTAATTACATCAAATGAACAATATTTAATCATTTTCTTCATTTTTTTAATTATTAATAATTTATTTATTTGAAAATTTATTTTTGAAAATTTATTTTACAATACATAAATTACTAAATAAATAATTACATTAAATTAACGAAAATAGTAAATTCATTAGCTATTATTTTTTCATTATTAAAATTTATTATAAATGCACATAATAATAATAATAATAATAATAATTTATTATATTAAAATATAAAATATATAACGTAAATTACACAAATACCCTTAATCAATTTGTTTGGAAAATGAAAACAAATGGTAAAATTGACTTTGCATCATTTAGTGCAGAGTTTGGTATTACATTGGAGACATTTTGCACCATTTTTTTGGTGCATTTTGATGTTTTGGTGTCTCCTTTAAAGATGTCCCTAGCACCCAAGTCCCCATGAGACAGAGCGTCCAAAATGTTGAAAAAGCTGAAAATCATCAATTTGTTGCTATATGTGTATTTGGAATAATGAATCCCATTCTAACTCATAGCAAATCAATTGATTTAAATAATAAAACGGTCAAGGATGATTACTTTTGATTAACCTCAAATTTCTTGAATCACTATGAAATTCTAGACATGTGGGTCATCGACGTAGATTGAGGATCACTATAAATTTAATCATCTAAATCGAAATATTCTTCCACCTTTTCATCTAATATTACTTTTCATGCTTAATGAATCGTAGCACATGACTAAGCTCTGGCATTGATATCAAAACAACGAACGCAATTAAAAATATGTTGATTTTGAGGATACTCAGGAATTTAGAAAATCAAGAATTTATTGATACGCAATCAAATATGACGAATAATTGATTTTGAAAGACTAAATCATTGATCTCAAAGAATACCGAATTCGTTCCAAAAAATTAAGAACTCCAAAGTCGTATAGTTTTTATTCGAGAAAGAACTAATAACAAATGAAGCCCTAATTGGTTCATAAGAAAACTCTAAGCTACACAAATTAACTTTATTAATTATCTCTATCAACCAAAATAATAAAACATAACATTACATTAGAACCTCTCCAAGAGATTTTTTATCTTTAAAGATCATATTTTGCAATTTAAAAAGTATCTATAAATTTATAGAGTAAAAGTTTTTAAATACTCTAACAACCACTTTATCTTTAACACTTAATTTTACTATCCAATATATATTTATTATTTTTCATATATTTTTATTTTTACCATCTTCCCTCCAAATTATTATATTATTTTCCTCAATTTTCTTTGTATATATTATTTAGTTGGGTTAATATATGGAGCATTGAAAAGTTAAAATATTTTGAACGCATTTAATTATGAATAATGTATTTAACACTATTGTTGCTATAAGAACAATTTAGGTGATGATGTGTGATAAATTTAATGAAAGATGGAATCATGGTAGTCATTTAATTTTATTTTTTAATTTAATGTCACATTAGTTCAAATTGATGTTTTAACGTCAGTTGTGCTAAATAGCATTACTCTTTAATTATAGAGATATAAATATATTCACTATTTAAAATGCTAATTTGAAAAGTCCCTTGAAACATAATTTTAAGGATTGAATATTTAAAATAGAGAGTATTTTACTTTTAAAGAATTTCTTAAAGACACTCTTATACTTTTATTTGGGTTGCACCAATAAAATCTTACATTAGATAAATAAAAATCTTGAGCTTGAGAAATTTCTCTCATGACAGCGAGATTTTAACTTTTTTTCCTCATTAAAATGTGAATGTCTATTAAAACAACAGTTGTAAACAATAAATATTTGCATGGCGAGAGTGTGAGTGTACATATAGCAAATACACAATACTCTTTCAAATTTACACAATCCAATACTTTACACTATATATATAAATTCCTCTATATATCTCACATACAATTACTTTAGTGAAATATCTTCTGCATGGAGTTGCCCTCTTCGCCAAGGACAAATTGTTGTCTCTGGCAATCTTCCAAGAAGAAGGAATCGTCGAAAAGTTATGGAGTTTATGGGACAAATTCTTATTATGGTGATTATGGTCTAGATGATAAAATTTACAGTCCTGAAAATGGGGCTTTCCCCCTGAAACAGCAGAAAATTATGGTGCAGGAAGCCATTAAAAAGCATGAAAAAGCTACCAAGGAAGCCAACAAGGGTTTAAAATTTGGTGTGAAGTAACCATGGAAGTGCAGTGATTAAGAAGAATATCGGTTGAGAAATATTTATTTATTTTTTAAACAGATTTTTTGGGTTATTTTCTTTATGTTGGATTATATGTCGTTATATTAATTGAATTATTTAAATTCAATGGATTATTTTTTGTAATAAATATTTATTAAGGGTTATTGAGAACGAATTTTAAGACATGAACATGGCGTTTTTCTCTATTCTTGGATGTAGTTTAGATGATTAATTTCTACTTTTGCAGTTATAATTTTATCATTTGTTTTTGTTCAATTCACTCTTTAATCTAGTTGCTTTACATCTGACGACAAATAGAATAGAATGACGAAAAAAAAAGATTTTTTAAAGTAATAAAGCTTAATTTATTTTATTTCATTTTTGTCTGGGTCTAAGAGAGCGAATTGTGGCTGAACTTCATTTTTATAATCCTCCTGTTTCGTTAAACCGAGAAATTGTGTTGAATGTTAAGACTGTTAAGTTGTGGAGTCTAAATATTATTGCTATGTAGAGTCCTTCTACGGATCATTTAAGAATTCCACTCTCATATTTTCGATTTTGCCTTCATTTTTATAAATAGGTAACCTTCATTATAGTTTATTTAATCATCATAAAAAATAAAAATAAAAAAGGTTACAGAAAAATAGGGTATACGATTTTTTTCTTGTAAACTTTTTTTTATCATATTAAATTACTGCAACGACAAACAAGAATATAATTTTACATTGAGATGAACCTTTATAAATTGTGCGTACTCTTCGTTGTATTTATTTCCTATTTTTACAAGATATATGTCTTCTTGTTTTGAATTGTAAGTAAAGATACCTCGTCTATCCAAATGATGCTGATAGGTAAAGCCAATTAATTCAATTTGGTCAGAAAAATTGAATGAGGAGAGATCAATGCTTGAATGATCACGTACATATACACACACTTTTAATTCGTTATCGGCGCCTCACCTCAATTCATGTCACCATTTCAGTACTTGTGATGACTTTTCATATTGTACATCACATTTTAATGTTTTCACTCAACTCTAATATAGTAACAAACTCGAGGATATTTGTACATGTACTCATAACATTTAAGAATAATGCAACTTAACATCAGTTCATGTGACATTATATGATATGTTCAATTAAATGTAAAATTATTTGATTCATTTATTGTATATTTTATTTAATGACATATAATATCACCTAAACTGATATTGTAATACTAGTGATACTAAATAACATTATTCAATATTAAAGGTGACATCCACTGTCACATAAATTTGTGCTAGATAACATTTCAGTATCCATGTTTATATAATAATAATAATGTAAATAATACTGCTAAGAACGTACTAATTGAACCATTTCATCATATTCATTGCAAAATATACTATAAATGTGCGAAGCCAAGCACTGCTAGTGGAGGTTGCTTATGAAATGTACATTAGAGTTCGTTTCATAAGACTTGACAAGTTACCCTATTTGTCAATCTATCGCAGTCTTCCTTGACATGAGCTTAAATCAATGGTGGAAATTATTAACCCAGTATTGTTGACAATCTGCTTCTTTCAAATCTGTCATATGCAAGCCTAGTTCTCAAGAATAGCATCAAACTTGTGGCCAGACCCAAAATAGAAATACCACCCAACCATACAAAAGTCAAGAAATAGCATTTTCTTCCCATGCAAACCACTGAGTCAGTCATGAGTCCTGGCCTAGACTCAGCATTAGAATCATAAAACGTAGCAGCAAGTAAGCCATAGACAAGTGAACCAACAGGGATGTTTGTGATTAGAATGTTATGGTTGACACCTACACTATTTGGTCCAAAGAGTTCAGAAGTTATTGAAACAGCAGCAGCAAATATGAATCCCGAGCTTAATCCGATAAGAGCTGTGCCAGCTTGAAGTGCCATCTCCGTGCCTGTTGCAGCGAGCAAGAAGAAGGCAATTGGTGTGGGCAAAAGTGCAATGACCAGCCACCCAGTTCTTGCAAAGTAGAATTTCCTGCAGACATGGACATATTTCATGGCGTTAATACTCCTTTATGCATTTGATCTTAAGTCCTATCTATTGAACCACCTCATCTATAAGGTTAAGCCATTGGGGGGACAATTTTTTTTATTTGAACTTAGTTTTCAACATGCCCCTTCCTTGACGTGACGTGACGAGATGTGACGTAAAAACCCGATTCTTCTAATTATCAAAGGCCTAACATGTGGAAACTTCAATAAACGGTTGGTAGTTAAGACTTAAATTCAAGACCTCTATGTGCTATGTGGCTCAACACTAAAGTGTGAATTGCATGAGCAAATTATCGACAATCTATTTTTTTGATCCGTTTCATTCTTTCTGTTCAGTAACTTGAAAGCAGTATGGCAGTTAAGGAAATGGAGGTGCTGGATCTCAGGCTGTGTTTGGTCCTTCAGGAAAATTGGTAATTACTAATTGGAAATAGAACATTCCTATGGTAATGAACATAATTTATTTATATTTCTAACTCAGAATCCCAACTTTATGCAGCCAAACATGAAGTCAGCTTTGTTTACTTACGTTCGTATGAAGTCCGGAGTTGCTGAAAGCAAACGGCCAAAGAAGGAGAAGGATGAATACACTGTGATGAGCCTGGAAGTCATTGAACTTTGTCCAAGTGATTGTGCTATCTGCCCAAGATTATTACTGTACACAAGTCCAATTGTGCCCCCACAAAAATATGCTAGATAGTATAACCAAAAATCTATCCTACAAACAAGCATTTTCGCCTTATGCTCTTCGCCAAGCATTACCAGTCGATCTTGGCCTATTACAGTATCACAAAAACACCCTTCACTGGCTCCAGTGTTTTGTCTAGACATTTCACGAACATAATTCTCATTATTAGCTGTACAGATTAGTCCATCGGCTAAACTATTCTCCCGACTAAGGAGCTCTTTATGTAGTTCAAGATCATCAGCATCAACAAGCATAAAACCTGACCCCTCAAACTGGAATCTCTTGTAAATTGTGCGCTTGAACCAATCTCTAGCATAGATAATACCTGGGATACCTAACGGGAGAATGAGGAGAAAAATGGCACCCACCAATAGAAAACGAGCAGTTGATGCGTTTGATGAGTGGAGGAAGAGAAGATAGAGGCCTGTGATGATGGCCAGTAAGTTCAACTTGAGGAATGTTAATTGCTCATGTTTGACTGCGTCGGTGGAGAGAGGATCTACGGGTGGTTGGCGAAGAATGGGGACTACTGCTGCAATGGATGTGAAAAGGGGGATGAATGCATTGAGAAGAAGATACAATGAAGTAGATGAAGGGTTTAGTGACTTTGCAGCGAGGTTGTATAACGCTGCACTTACTCCATTAAAGCTCACTGTAAGAGCAAGAGCAAGCGGTCGAGTACACAGGAAATTCTTTATGCAGAGAACAAAACATACTGTATTGAACCAACAAATACTACATCCGGCTAACAAGCACAATAAAAACACCTGCAACAGGAAATTGACAGCCAATCAAGTTCATGATCACATTTCCAGCATTAAGTTGCAGAGTACAGTGAAATTTCATAGAACTAGTAATTAAACACAGTCTATATGCGTTTGCTGACTTTAAAAGATAATTATTAGAAAAAATAGTTTATGAATTACTCTTAATCGAAATTGTTATACTAGTTGGATTATTCTACTTTAGTGATCTTTTTTTTTATGTTCTCACACATAATTTGTCGTTGTTTTTAGGATCCCTATAGAGGAAGAGGCATAAAATATGTATTTTTAGTCCGCAGGTATACTGCTATTTTGGCAAAATACTGCAGAAATATTTTTAGTCAGCGTTAAAATAGCTAAAAATTATGGAAGACAATAGATTTAATAATGATGTTAGATATACTAATTCTGCATCTGTTTTCATTGAACAAGAAACAAAATGAGAAGACTAGTTACAGATAAACTTCTGATTTTTCAACATAGAAGTAACCTTAAATTTGAGAAAGCAACATAAAATCAAGAATGAGCTTTTGTTATTTACAGTAGAACTTTCCTAATCATTTTTCACCTGTATAAATTATAAACATCTTTATGTTCTTAGCTGATGCAAGCAAACATTTTCAAGTTGTATCGTTGAAAAAAATCCAGAAATATATATGCATAGGTGTTGAAATAATGTGTTTGGGGAAAAAAAAATCAATGGACATATTAGAAGGAAAAAAGACAGAGAGCGAGAATAGCCCGTATAATGAATCCTTTCTAACTGATACAAAAAAAAAAAGAGGGAAAAAAAAACCTCTGTAACATTGCTTTTGCTTTTGCTTCAATTGATATCACAAACAATGCAAATATGTGAATGATATATCAGCATATCTTTAAAAGGAAAGGTGGAAGGAAACAGTGAAACAAACAAAGAGTTGCGATCACCAAAACATAATTCGCTTTGGGGCAAAAAAATTCTCTGTCATTAATACAATACAAATTTTTTTCCACTATTGAGCAGAAGAACAGCCGAAGGTCATCAGAAAGGTTTGGTTGGTGGCACGTTCCACTTTCCACTCAAGATATTATCAACCAAATATGTAAGAAAAACCTCTCATCTTTGGATTACTTTTTCAAGCTTATAAATTGGTCAAACGTCATTTTTATCCACAAATTCCATAGGATCCTCAGCTTTTAAACACTTTTTATCCAAACATTCCTTCGATACAACTACTTATTATCAACGAATAATGCCAAATGATCATATGGTCTATGTTGTCTATATGGCAGGTGATGTCCTCTGAAATGATATGCTAATTAGATGTATGTACATAAGACCCACAATTTTATCCGTCTTATTATTAAATGTCTCGTAACTCACGTTATTATATGGTGATTAAGTGGGATGAAGATATATAGCATCACTTATAATCTAAAAGAAAAAAACTTTACTACCAAACACACATTGGTGGATATATTTGGTCACACTATATTGTAAATAGCATCACTCATAATCTAAAAAAAAAAACTTCCACTACCAAACGCACATCAGTGGATATATTTGGTCATAATATATTGTTTAATCACCTTCCTTCATATCCATTAATTTAAGGTGACTAAATTGTCAATTACATTGTCAACTACACCTCTACATCAGTTTTTCAGTCAAGTCAAAGGACAGTGACTCAATTACAGTAATCAACTTAGAACAATATGAAATTTGAAGTCCCTAGTAAAGTCTCATAACAAGAAGAGTGAAACAGTGTTCTTAACACTGAAAATATTTAGGGTCCGTTTGATTGCAAAGGTGGAAAATGGGTGGAAAGATAATGTTTTACCGGAAATTGATTTACCTAGAAATTGTTTTATTGGGAATTGTAATTAATTGGGTTTGATTGGTATAATTTTTCATGGAAAATGTTGAAAGTTTGGTGTCCGTTTGACTTCTTTTTTATGAAATTGTCCATTAAAATGATAATTATTCCTACCATTGGGTCTTGAATTTGTTCCAATAGCCAAAAATAAAATAAAATAAAGTATCATACCGAATACTATTCGTTTGATTTTGTTTTGCATGAAAATTGTCAATAAAAGTGATAATTTTTTTTACCATTGTATCTAAAATTTTTTTCAATTGCNAGTCTATAATTTGTTCCAATTGCTAAAAAAAAAAAATTGAAAAATAAATTATCATACCGAATATCATTCGTTTGACTTTGTTTTGCATGAAAATTGTCAATAAAAGTGATAATTTTTTTTACCATTGTATCTAAAATTTTTTTCAATTGCCAAGAAAAAAAACCAACCAACCAACCTAGAAAATATTTTCCAACCAAAACATTTTGTTTTCCTCCAAAAGGTGGAAAATTTGAAAAGTTGGAAAACATTTTCCCCACAAAATTTTGCCAATCAAACATCCATGAAAAATATGCCCTATCAAACATGGCCTTATTGAAAAAGAGTTATAAACAAAATCCGAATAACGAAGAAAATAAGTAATAATGAAAAAACAGGAACAAGTGCATTAGCCATTAAGCAATAAGCAGGGAGAAAATAACTGACCACGAAATATGGCAAGGCAACGATATTCCTAATGACAAGCCACTGCACACCATACCCAATCAATCCCATTGCCGCAGCAAAAAACATAACCATCCACAACGGAAGGTACATCAACGCCAGCCCCGACGACCACCCCAACGCCTTTCCAAGGTCCGACGCCGTAGCCAAATAGTTCAACTGCACTTGTGATACCCCTAATACCGCCTTCAACTCCGACGAATACGACGAGAAGTCGAAATTCGTACCTGTAAACGCCTGAATCCATATAGTAGCCACTAAAATCATCCACTTTCTAGATTGACCCGCCATAAACCTCCGCGCGGCGATTTGGTTGTGATTTTGGGTTTGGGGGGGCTTTGGAATTTGCGTCTTACTAAACCCCTACGTGTCTTCATTTATACACACACACGGAATTATCAAGCCATAATCATGCGATACAGTGAACCGTATGCTGACAATACATCCTTTTTGGCCCACACGTGTAATGTAATAATTAAAATAAGAAAAAAAAAAAACAGAAACCATACAGAATACACACTCAAAGTGGCTCCAATTTTTTTGTAATATTTAATTCACATGGCCCACCCATGTGGTTATCTGTATTTTTCTGGCAAGAAATTTTCTGCTTTTCTTAAAATAATAAGTAGGTTTTCCTGTTTTCTATGGTTGTCACTTGGCCAAAAATTGCATCAATTTTGTTTGTTCGAATTTTCTAGATGAATCCTCCATGTTGTACCATATACAAAGGTTACCTAGAAATTTATATTTCTTGTTCGGTTGCAATTCGCTAACATACAGGATCGTTGATAAGTAGTAAAATAAATGAGTTGAGTTATCGTTCAACGTGGAATAATGTTTAATAATAGTGTATTAGTTATTACTAAACTCGACATATTGTAACACAAAAGAGTCGATTTTGATTTTCCATACTAATTCTAACTAAGAAAGCTATTAAAAGTGTTTTATTGATATAAAATAAATGTATCGAATTTCTGAATTCCCCTATTAATGTTATTTCTAATTCTTGACTCATTCAAAGTAGTATTTTTTAGTGTTGATGATAATCGATAATCCAATATTCAATATTCTTTTTCAAAATATATTAAATTTATGTATAACAAGACCCTTATTTTTAATCCAAATTCATATGAAAAATATGCATTAATTCACAGAATTTATCACACACAATTGCACATGCCATATATATTATTTTTAATATTTATTGCTCATGTATTAAATATGCGGTATCCTACCTATTGTGAGCATCCTAGCACTACGAATAGCACCAAGTTATCTAAATGGTGGCTAATCATTCAAACAATGCAATATGAATGCATAAATAATCAAAAGCTCAAGAAATTACTAACCAACGAGTTTTGAATTGAAATTAACAACTAATAATGTTCATCATTCATCCAATATAAAAGAGAACTTAGCCTAGCATTATTTTATCTAAATTACACAAGATGGTTGAATAGACATTACCCGAAAATAAGAAATAATGAAGAAATAGGAAAATTCCGCATTCTTTGCTTGAATATTGAAATTGGATTGTGAATCTTTAATCTTCGTATATAATTTGCCTTGAATTGCTCTCTAGACTTGTTATTCGCCTCCAAAATATGTAGAATACATGTAAAATTGGTCGAATGGAGGTTATTGACGTTCTGACCGTGATTTAAAATATATAGGATGCCACAGGATTGTTTACACGTAAAAATTATATATAAAAAAAAAGATAATTGAAATTTTCGCCCCAGGGATAGGCATTGCGGCCACATGGAAAGGCCAAGTTTGGAACCAGTTGGCTCTGGAGGCTCGAGTGTGTCCACATATCAGTTTTTGCAATTTAGTCATTGAACTTTCTGCAATAGTTTTTTTATCCTTTTCGCTTATGATTTCGTCCTTTTCGCTTATGATTTCATCATTATTCTCTATTTTAGCTTGTTTTCTTCATTTCTACATCAAATCAAGAGTTTTACCTATTAAACATAATAAATAACAAATTTGGTAATATTTCAATCAATGAACTATAAAATATCATTATTTAAGGCCCCAATAAATGTAGATTATACACTTATCAAACCCCCAAACTTGAATTTTTATTTGTCCTTAAACAAAATCATAGCATGATTTGAAACAAATACATAAACATGCAAAAGGTTTGACTCGATAACTTGTATTAAATTTATAAATAACCAAAAGATTACTTAACCAAAATTAAAATTCACTTTTCCAATGCAAAACTGATGTTTGTGTGTGAGAATAATTAGGTAGAACATCATGAATTCACAAGTAGCTTCATTCTCATCCCTTAGTGGTCAAATTTCTCCTTTCATCACTCGTAAAAATCACACATCCCCAAACTTGTGCATTTTAATCTCTACCAATGTGTGATCTAGTGGTTGAATCTTTATACTTATCCTCACATCTCTAGTTTAGATAGATTTCACTAATTGTAAATCAATATTTCAACAAATAAGAATTCTCTAATTATTTTGATTGCTTCAATCTCCAAAACTCAACTAAGCTAATAATCTCTCGTCAAATGTTTGTGGCTTAACCAAGACAAGTGACGTGTCTCCTGTTTCATGCGCATACTTTTTTCAGATTTTCCATTTTTTTTATTTGCAGTATTCTTTTTATTAAGCTTTCTAAATGACTCTTGTAGCGAGTTTTTGGCCATTAACTTTCAAATTAAATGATTTTAATGCAACAGGTTTTGGACACAATTACAAGCTTAATAACGAGTCATAAAGGCTACAAAGAGAAGTTTCCAAATATATAATTTTTTTTCTACCTTAATTAGTGTAATGCCCCTCATTATACAAGCATTAAACCAAACCAACATCTAATTTAAGATGTTCACCTAATTTTATTCAATTGATCTTAGACAATCTACACAAGATTTTTCACACATGAAATCACCATTCATATCAATATCTTCCTTTAACAGTGAAATCATCCCAATACTAGATTTGGTCTAAAGATGTATAATTTAGTGATTTGAATTTAGCATCTAAGGTTTATTATTTCAACCTATCAAAATATGAATTAACTCATTCAATCATAATGTCTAACTTAATTCACTTGGGCAAGTAATATCAAGTTTCACATGGAAAAATATAAATCAATACATAATTTCAAATAAATTTATCATTGCCGGTCAGGCCATCTAACCTACACACGTATACAACTAAAAAGTAAAAGCAAAAACTCAATATTTTTCCATCATAAACTTAAAGTAGACATTATCCCCAATATCTTAAAGTATAAATAGGCATATAAAGGAACGGGAAAGAAAATGAAGAAAATGCTCCCCGAATTTATTAGGAGGTGGTGGTTGCGATGGCATGAAGTACAAGAGTTAGATGCCCTTTTGATCACATTGTCCTTTTGGTCAATTTTGATTTGAGTATTCCGCTATATCATGTTCATGTAAAATGAAGTCAAATCCAACATTAGAGATCAAGCAACCTGCAACAAGTAGTACTTAGCCAAACATCTCATAAACCAACAATAAATTAAAGGACATAAGGGAAACAAAATATGGGTGGTGATACCTATTAAAAATTAAAATCCTATCCTAAATCTAAAAACAAATAAATAAAAGGAAAATAAAATTGGGTTGTCTCCCAATAAGCGCTTATTTATATTTTGTGGCTTGAATTTGTGGTTTTGGTTACTCATGGTACCTTGAAAGGGGAATTTGCGGTCTTGCTCTTGCAGACCTCTATAGTTTCATTCTTTACTATGCACCACTGAAAAATTTCCATGTCGATCTTTTTTAGTTCCAACAGTCTATCAACACATTTCTTGCAGTGATGACTTACGTAGTCATCATTTTTTCTATTTCTACATTCTTAAAGTCTTTAAAATAGGATGGTCATCTGAGTGGAGTGTTCGTTGTGAAATTCCGCTGCTTGTCTTCCACCCTCAAGGCGAGCTCATTTGTTTCAAAATCCAACAAAACTCAACCAGTTGATAGGAATGGTCTTCCGATGATAACTGACAACTAATGTTCATCTTCTATGTCAAGGAATGAAGTCAGCCTTAATGAGCATATCTTCAACTATTCAATAAGGGTGATTCATTGTACTATCCGCCAACTGTAGGATTATTGAGGTTGTATTTTGATCTCTCAACTCTTATTTCCTGTAAATAGATAGAGAAATCAAATTAATTCTTGCTTCAAAATCAATCAAAGCATCAATGTTATTTAAATTCCCTATAAAGCAAGGTAAATTGAAACTTCCTATGTCCTTTGGTTTGGGAGGGAGCTTGTGTTATATGATTATACTGCATTCTTCAGACGAGGCAACTCTTTTATGTTCGGGCAGCTTCCTCTTTTTTTGTCAACATCTCTTTCAAAAACTTGGAATAGTAAGGATCTCCAAGAATTTTGGGATCTGTCTCTCCAACTTGGTGTTTTGCAACCTTTGAGGGAAAGGGATTGGGGGAGTGACTGAATTGACAAGAAAGATTGCCTTAACTTGTGGACTGTATGAAAGCTTTTGTTGATTACTCTCTGTTGCTATTTCAGACTGCTCCACTTGTACCTTACCCGTGGTAGGTACTGATTTACTTTGAGTCTCTTCCCTTCTTTTATTGAATTCTAATAACTGAACATCACTCATAGTTGTGATGACCTGAACTTGCCCCTCTTTTGGCTGTCTTTGTAGCCTTTGAGGAAATGGGATGGGTGGCACATAAGCTTTGACAGAGTAGCGGGATTTTGAAGGATGGTAGCTCAACAACTGCATAATTCACCACTTCAACTACTAACACCTGCTCCCTGAGTTCTTCTCCGTGTCGCTAGCAAGGTACCCTATAGTTTGTTTGACAATGCAGCTACGATCTGCCCTACCTGATTTTCTAAGTTCTAGACAGAGGCCTGCTGGTTCTAGATTGCAGTCTCAGTCTTGGTGATGTACTTAACAAATAGATCTTCTAAGGATTCCCTCTTCTATTATTGTTGAATTTCTGGTGGATTGCCTTTCATTGAATATCCCTGACCCTGATTGTTTACCCATGAGAAGTTTAAATACTTGTTCAAACTTAGATGATAGTTATTAGGGCAAGGGTTGTTTTGTTGCCTATGGAAATTTTGGGCATAGCTTATTTCTGCAGGCTAAACCATGTGAATGGAAGTTAGAGGACAACTGGCGGTAATATGATCTATCCTACAACCTACGCAAATCGGTGTTGGTTGATGTAGCATGTTAACATATTGGGATAAGCTGTCAAGCTTTTTCGTTATCACTTTCATCTATACGGCTAACGATGTCACTACGTCTATGTTATGCATACCCGCTGCTTTCTTTGGGAAGTTCTTCTCGGTCGACCAATTAGCTTGATTTTCAATAATCATTTCATAAAGGTCGTATGCATAATCAATCTCCATCGTCATGATTGAACCACCCACTGAAGCATCTGCCACGTTGCGAAATTCTAAGCGTAGTCCAAAATAGAATAGATATACCCGCTTAGGAATGTCAATATTTTGACACTTTCTAAATGTGTTATTGGACCTCTCCCATGCCTCTGGGTACATCTCAAGATCCCTTTGTTAGAAATTTTGTATTTTGTTTCAAATTTGATGGACTCAAGCTTGCGAGAAGAACTTTATGGTAAATTTATGTACTATGTCATTCCACGACATGACAGGTAATGAGTAGAGCCATTCTTTTGCACCCTCATTCAAGGTATGAGGGAATAAGGACATCTAAAAGGCATATGATGACATCCCCTCATAGTTGATGACTTCACACAATATAAAAAAAATTCGGTATGCTCATGTGGATTTTCTGTACTTTTTTTCGAAGAACTTGATGTATTGATGATTCTAGAAGAGATTTATAACATCAGGTTGGATGTGAAAGTTAGTTTGTCCAAAAGGCGGGTAGACAAGTGAAGGTCACACTAGAGCAGACACGAGATTCACATAATCCCCTACTAATATTCGGCCTTCATTGGCGATAGATATTTGTTGAGCTGGTAGCGGTAGTTAAATTGGATCCTGGCTCTGATTTTCAGCCATTACCATTGATTCTCTTTGTTCTTTTCACGTTGTCTGAATGTTCTTTCAATCTCGAGGTTCAATGGAGCTAGCTCAATCTTGTCAGAATCTTACATATACTGATGATAAGCTAAAAGAAGCAAAACAAAAGAAACTTAGGTAGTAATATAAATAGCCTAACACAAAAGAAAAAAAAATCGAATACAATATAACTAATAAACTAGGATTAAAACCATTATTCTCCGACAACGGCTCCAAAAACTTGTTCAGTTGCAACCTGCAAGCATATGGAATCATTGGCAAATAATAATGTAAGTAAGTTGAGTTATCGTCACACAATGAATAATGTTTAATAATAGTGTACTAATTATTACCACATTCGATATATAGTAACAAAAAATAGTTGATTTTGATTTTCTATACTAATTCTAACTAAGAAAGCGATTAAAAGTGTTTTATTGATATGATATGAATATATTGTGTAACACCCCGAATTTTCTTACTATTTTCATATGGGCCTTAACTTAATACTGATCATTTAGCAAATAAAATAGTTCATATTCAGCCTTGTCATCACACCAAGTCCTAAAGTTAAAGTGATAAGTGTAAACCATTTATTTGCATGAAAGATTTATTTTCTTTTGTGTATAATTTATTGTAAATTTGGTTTGGGTAGAATATTTAAGTATCATAGAAGTTGATAAAATATATATCAAATATTATATTCATTTTATAGCTCGTGTTAAATAATATAATTTGAGCTCAAGAAAAAAATTAAGTCTGAACTAGTTATGTCCAAA